>JAJPUD010011163.1:45347-55475 GCA_023553655.1 Myrmecobius fasciatus | reverse complement strand
TAATGGAGACAAACTAGAACTATTCCCAATAAGATCAGGAGTGAAACCAGGCTGCCCACGGTCACTATTACTATTTAATATTGTATTATAACTGTTAGCTTTGGCAATAAGAGAAGAAAAAGAAATAAAAGGAATTAGAGTAGGTAATGAAGAAACCAAATTATCAGTCTTTGCAGATGACATGATGGTATATTTAGAGAACCCTAGAGACTCAACTAAAAAACTACTAGAAACAATTCACAACTTTGGCAAAGTTGCAGGATACAAATAAACCCACATAAATCATCAGCATTTTTATATATTACCAACAAAGTTCAGCAACAAGAGATACAAAAAGAAATTCCATTCCAAATAATGGCTGATAGGATAAAATATTTGGGAATCTTTCCGCCAAGGAAAACTCAGAAACTATGCGAACTAAACTACAAATCACTTTCCACAAATAAAATCAGACCTAGTCAGTTGGAAAAACATTAAGTGCTCATGGGTAGGCCGAGCAAATATAATAAAAATGACAATACTACCCAAACTAATCTACTTATTTAGTGCCATACCAATCAAACTCCCAAGAAATTATTTTACAGATCTAGAAAAAATAGTAGCAAAGTTCATTTGGAAGAACAAAAGGTCAAGAGTTTCAAGGGAATTAATGGAAAAAAAAGGCAGATGAAGGTGGCCTTGCTGTACCAGATCTAAAACTATATTATAAAGCAACGGTCATGAAAACCATTTGGTACTTGCTGAGAAATAGAGCAGTACATCAGTGACATAGGACAGAATATAAGGACAATCTAGGTAATAACTTTAGCAAGTTAGTATTTGATAAACCCAAAGACCCCAGCTTTTGGGATAAGTACACACCATTCAACAAAAACTGCTGGGAAAATTGGAAACTAGTGTGGAAGAAATTAGGGCTTGCACACATAACACCACATACCAAGATAAGATCTAAATGGGTTCATCATCTAGATATAAAGAGTGATTTTGTAAGCAAGTTAGGGGAACGTAGTATAGTTTACCTCTCAGACCTGTGGAGATGGAATAAATTTATGTCCAAAGAAATCTGGAACTCCTAATTGAACACCAGATAGATAATTTTGATTATATTAAGTTAAAAATTTTCTGTACAAATAAAACTAATGCAGACAAGATGAGGAGGGAAGCATCTTTACATTTAATGGTTCTGATAAAGGCCTCATTTCTAAAATATATAGAGAATTGTCTCATATTTATAAGAATTCAAGCCACTCTTCAATAGATAAATGGTCAAGGGATATGAACAGACAATTTTCAGAGGATGAAATTAAAGCTATTTGTAGTCATATGAAAAGGTGCTCTATATCAATATTGATCAGAGAAATGCAAATTAAGACAACTCTGAGGTACCACTACACACCTGTCAGATTGGCTAAAATGACAGGAAAAGTTAATGATGAATGTTGGAGGGGATGTGGGAAGACTGGGACACTGATGCATTGTTGATGGAACTGTGAATGGATCCAACCATTCTGGAGAGCAATTTGGAACTATGCTCAAAAAGTTGTCAAACTGTGCATACCCTTTGACCCAGCAGTGTTTCTACTGGGCCTATATCCCAAAGACCTTAGAGAAGGGAAAGGGACCCATATGTGCAAGAATGTTTGTGGCAGCCCTTTTTGGAGTGGCTAGAAACTGGAAACTGAATAGATGCCCTTCAATTGGAGAATGGCTGAATAAATTATGGTATATGAATGTTATGGAATATTATTATTCTGTAAGAAATGACCAGCACGACGATTTCAGAGAGGTCTGGAGAGACTTGCATGAACTGATGCTGAGTGAAATGAGCAGAACCAGGAGATCATTATACACAGCAACAATACTATATGATGATCACCTGTGAAGGACATGGCTCTCTGCAACAAAAAATTGTCTCAAACCAGTTCCAATTGTTCAGTGAAGAAAGCCATATACATCCAGAGAGAGGGATATGAAATGTGGAGTACAACATAATATTTTCATGCTCTTTATTGATGTTTGCTTGCAGTGTGTTTCCTTTCTCTGATTTTTTTCTTGTAGATAGGATTTTTCTTGCACAACAACTTGTCAAGTCTTTTATCATTATTAACATGTAATGGACTTCCTGCCATCTAGGCAAGGGGTGGAGACTGGGGGTAAAATTTGTAATGGAAAGCTTTGTAAAGATCAATGCTGAGGAACTACCCATACATATGTTATGCAAATAAAAAGCTTTAATAAAAAAAAAAGAAAACAAAATTTCCCCATTGATATGTTTTGCAAATAAAAAAAACTTTAATAAAAATAATTATTTGTCTCAGATATTGTCAGAAAAGCCGTAAAATGTCATTTGAAATATTTATTGAAGGAAGACTCTATGAGGCAGAAATAAGTATTGAGGATCTTCTAGGAATAGAAGAATGTTTGGCAAAAAGTGTTTAAACATATATCCTTTTCTTTTTCTTAAATTTTATGAATAAATGTATAACATTAAGTGAGAAATTAGAAAAGAAATGTAAACTATGGTAGAAAGAATTAGAAAGGGAAGCAATAATCTGATACACAGAGTACAAAATTTTATCCATTTAACAAACTCAAATGAATCAAATAATCAAAGACTGCTTGAATGAAGAAGAAATATTCAAAGTTAAAAGACTGGATGAAAACTATTCAGTTCTTTTAAAAACAGGTTAAAGTTGAAGTGGAAACAATCCACTGGTTCCCTCTTGAAAGAAATCCCCAAATGCAAATTCTCAGGAACATTATGGCCCAAATCTAGACTTTGCAGGACGAAGAAGAAATATTGAAAACATCCAGAAAGAAATCATTAGAGTCTTATAAAATTAACAGGAGCTGTCTTAAGGCAGTAAAAATGTTGGAATATGATATCTGATTAAGTTTGTAACCAAAAAGAAACCTTCTTAAATAGGAGATAACAATTGTATGGGGAAAAATAAACAGAATAATTTCAAAATATCCTGATTAAAGGAAAGAAATGAACAAATTTGAAGGAGAAGCATTGGAATTAGAGAGAATGATAAACTGATAAATACAATAATGATGTCTAACTAAATTAGGATAAACTGTTTACATTCTTATAAGTGTAAATAATAATTTGTCTAACCAGAATTCTATCATGTTAAGGAAATGTAATTAAACAGTAGACCTCTAAGAGGTTATGGCTTGTCAACCATTTTAAGAAATCAATGAAAAGAGAAGGATAGAGGAAAATTTTCTGAGGGAATAGAATGTGAAGGTTAAGAAAAAGTGCCTTGCATATAAAAAGCATATGCAGACCAATACAAATATGAAAAAAAAAGTATGGGAGGATAGTAGCTAAAACTTGAATCTTACACCCATATGAAATGGAATGGCTTAACAAGTTAAAAGTACATAAATATGATACAATCTCATGCTACATAAGAAATAATGAAGGAAAAATTTTCAGAGAAACCTGGCAGGTAGTGAAACCTATATGAAATGATGTAATGTGACCAGAACAGAAAATACAAACAGAATAATATAATTTATATACTAGTGGCTGAGGGAATATAATAAAAATGACAATTTAATCTAAATTGTTCTGTTGTTCAGTAACACACATATAAAATTGCTAAAAATTATTTTATGGAGCTAAAGAAAATAATAAAATTCATCTGGAAGAAGAGAAAGTAAAGAATACCAAGAGAATTAATGAAAACAAAGACAAAAACAAAAACAAAAACACAAAACAAAACAAAAGAACATTGGTCTAGCAGTACCAGACCTAAAACTGTATTATGAAGCAACAGTCACCAAAATCATTTCATACTAGCTAAGAAATAGAGTGGTGAAGCAGTGGAATAGATTAGATACACTTGACATAATAATCAAGGCCTATAGTAATTTAAAACTTGAAAAAATCCCAAACTCCAGCTTCTGGGATAAAAACTCATTATTTGAGAAAAGTTGCTGAGACAACTGGAAAATAATATGTCAGAACCATTGCATAAACCTACATCTCATATCCCATACCATGACCCATTTAAGGTCAAAATAGGTACTTGATTTGGACATAAATAGTGATATCATAAGCAAATTAGGAGAGTAAGGAATATTTTACCTATCAGATCTATGAAGAAGGGAGGAATTTATAACCAAACAAGAAGTGGAGAACATTATAAAAGGTAAAATGGGCAACTCTGAATATATAAATTTAAAATATTTTTGACAAACAAAACCAACTCAAAGAATATTAAAAGGGAAGTATAAAACTAGAGAAAAAATTTAAGCCAGTGTTTCCAACAAAGGACTCATTCCTAAAATATATAAGGAATTATCTCAAATTTATAAGACTACAAGTCATTCCTCAATTGATAAATGGTCAAAGCATATGAATAGAAAATTTTCACATGATGAAATTAAAGCTATGTATAATCATATGAAAAAATGCTCTAAATGATGATTGATTAGAGAAATGTAAATTAAAACAACTCAGAGGTTCCACCTCAAACCTTTCAGATTGGCTAAGATGACAGAGAAAGGTAATGATAAATGTTGCAGTGAATGTGGGAAAACTGAGACACTAATGCATTGTTGGTCAAATTGTGATGCAATGCAAGCATTTTGGAGAGCAATTTGTTACTATGACAAGAGGCTATAAAACTGTGAATACTCCTTGATACAATGGTGCTACTCCCAGGTCTGTATCCTAAGGAAATCTTAAAGAAGAGAAAAAGACCCACATCTGTAAAAACATTTGTACTGACTCTTTTTGTGGTGCTGATACGTAAGCCACAAAAGACCAAAACCAGGAAAGAAAATTATAGACCAATTTCCATAATGAATAGTTGCAATTTTTTAAAAATTAAAATTAGCAAAGAGATTACAGCATTTTAATCCAAGGATAATAAGTTATGACAAAGTGAGATTTATACCAGCAATGTAGTGCTGGTTCAATATCAAGAATAATATAAGTATAATGTACATATCAATAACCAGATTAACATAACACATATGACTATCTCCAGAGATGCAGAAAAAAGCATTTGAGAAGATACACCATCTTATTAAAACTACTAGAAACCATAGGAATATATGGAATTTTCTATGCAATGATAAGAAGCATCTATCTAAAGCCATCAACCAGCATTATATATAATGGGAATGAAATAGAAGCATTTCCCATAAGATCAAGGGTGAAACAAGGTTGCCCATTATCACCACAATTATACAATATTTTACTACAAATACTACCTTCAGCAACCAGAGAATAAAAAAAAAAGTGATGGAATTCGAAGAGATAATGATAAAACAAAATTATCTCTCTTTGAAAATGATATGCTGGTATGTTTAGAAAATCCTGGACAATCAACTAAGTTGAAGTAGATCAAAAATTGCAGGTTATAAAATGTAAAATAAACCCACATAAATCATCTGCATTTCTATATTTTACCAACAAAGCCTAGCAACAAGAGATAGAAAGAGAAATCTCATTTAAAGTATCTGTAGCTACTATAAAATATGTGGGAGTCTACCTGACAAGAAAAAGCCAGGAATTGTATGAAAACAAGTGCAAAACACTTTCCAATCAAATAAAATCAGATTTAAATAATTGGAAGAATATTATGTATTCATGGGTAAACTTAGGAATATAATAAACACAACAATCCTATCTAAATTATTCTATCTATTCAATGCCATACCAAAAAAAAAGTCTAAAAATTACCTCGTAGGGCTAGAAAAAATAATGACAAAATTCATGTGGAAGAACAAAAGGTCAAGAATATCAAGTGAAATAATGGAAAACATTCAAAGGAAAGTACCCTACCTGTACCAGACCTAAAACTATATTATAAAGCATCAATCATCAAAACTATTTGCTACTGGCTAAGAAATAAAGTAATGGATCAATGAAATATTTTAAGTTCACAAGACACAATAGCAAATTATTATAGTAATCTAGTGTTTGATAAACCCAAAGACTCTAGCTTCTGGAATAAGAACTCATTATTCTACAAAAATTTCTGGGAAAACTGAAAAATAATTTGACTTTGACCAACACCTAAAACCTTATACCAAGATAAGGTTGAAATATGTTCATGATTTAAACTTGGAAGTTTTTACAGAAACAAGGGATAGTCCACTTATCATATTTTTAAAGAAGGATGGAAATCATGGACAAAAAAAGAACATTTTGAAATGCAAAATGGATAATTTTGATTATATTAAATTAAAAATGGTTTGCACAAACAAAACTAATGTAACCAAGATCAGAAGTGAAGCAGTGAGACTGTAAACAATTTTTATTGCTAATGTTTCTGATAAAGGTCTTATTTCTAAAATATATACAGAACTGAATCAATTTTGCAAGAATACAAGTCTTTCTCCAATTGATAAATGGCCATAGGATATGAAGAGGCAGTTTACAAATGAAGAAATTGAAAAATATCAATAGTCATATGGAAAAATGTTCTGAATCATGTTTGCCTAGAGAAATACACACTAAAATATCTCTGTGCTATTATCTTACACTTACAAGATTTCATTAGACAGAAAAAAATGATAAATTTTGGAGATGATGTGGGAAAACTGGGAGAATAATATACTGTAGGTTGAGTTTCAGCTGAACCAACCATTTTAAAGAACAATTTAGAACTATGTCCAAAGGACTATAAAAGTGTATCTACCCTTCGATCCAGCAATATCACCTCTTGGCCTGTATCACAAATAAATCACAAATAAGGGAAATAATTTCACATGCACTAAAACATTTGTTTCAGCTTTTAGTTGTAGAAAGGAATTGGAAATTTATTTTTGCAATTTTGTTTTAATAACTTCAGAAGTAAACATGTTTTATAGAAACATCATTTGACAGCTTATTTACTTATTTTACACTTGTTTAGTTTCATGAATTTTAAATAACATCTGATCTATTCTCTTTAGGCTTTTCAAAAATAGGATCATGATCCCAAAGAGAATTTAAAGGAGGGAAAGGGACCCACATGTGCAAAAATGTTTGTGGCAGCCCTTTTTGTAGTAGCAAGAAACTAGAAATTGAAAGGATGCCCATCAATTGGAGAATGGCTGAATAAATTATGGTATATGAATGTTATGGAATATTATTGTTCTGTAAGAAATGACCAGCAGGATGATTTTAGAGAAGCATGGAGAGACTTGCATGAAGTGATGCTGAGTGAAATCAGCAGAACCAGGAGAATATTATGCACAGCAACAAGACTATACGATGATTAATTCTGATGGACATGGTTCTTTTCAACAATGATGTGATTCAAACCGGTTCCTATTATTCAGCGAAGAAGATAGTCATATACATCCAGAAAGAGGTCTGTGGGAACTGAGTGTGGACCACAACACAGCATTTTAACGCTTTCTGTGAATATTATCATGCATTTTGTTTTCCTTTTTGGTGTTTTTTTTTTCCTTCTCTTTCTAGATCTGATGTTTCTTGTGCAGTAAGATAACTGTATAGATATTATACATATACTGGATTTGTCATATAATTTATCATATTTAGCATGTATTAGATTACCTGTCATTTGGGGTGGGGGCGGGGTGAAGGAGGGGAAAACCTTGGAAAAAAAAGGTTTTTTGCAAAGGTCAAGGTAGAAAAATCATTCATATGTTTTGTAAATTAAAAGCTTTTAATAAAAAAGAACCTTAAAAAATAAAAATAGGATCATGTTAAAACATTGTGTTTGCATCAAAATACCATACTCTGGCTGATCTTTTTTTCTCAATGGAACTTTATTCTAAAGAATTGAAAATTGATGAGGTGCCAATCAGTGGAGGAATGGCTGAAAAGGTTGTGACATATGAATGTAATACAATATTATTGTTGGTTTTAATTTTTTAAAAAATAATGAGCAGGTAGATTTCAAGAAAACCTGGAAGTGGTTCTGAATAAAGTAAAGCAAGCTGAACCAGGAAAACCGTATGTACAGTAATAGTAACATTTTCAGATGATGAACAATGATAAAACAATTCAAATAGACTTATAATACAAAATGTTATCAACATCTAGAAAAACAACTATGAAATATTAAATCCATTTAAAGCATGCTAGTTTCCTCTTTTGTCCCCTTTTTTCCCATTATATGAAAAGGTGCTCCAAATCAATATGGATCAGAGAAATGCAAATTAAGACAACTCTGAGATACCACTATACAGTTCTCAGATTGGCTAAAATGACAAGAAAAGATAATGATGAATGTTGGAAAGGATGTGGGAAAACTGGGACATTGATACATTGTTGGTAGAACTATGAATGGAACCAACCATTCTGGAGAGCAATTTGGAACTATGCTCAAAAAGTTATCAAACTGTGCATATCCTTTGACCCAGCAGTGTGTCTATTGGTCTTATATCCCAAAGAAATCTTAAAGGAGGGAAAGGTATACATATGTGCAAAAATGTGGCAGCCTTTTTTTGCAATTGCTAGGACCTGGAAAATGAATGGATGCCCAACAGTTGGAGAATGGCTGAATAAATTATGGTATATGGATGTTAAGGAATATTATTGTTCTGTAAGAAATGACCAGTAGCATTATTTCAGAGAGGCCTAGATAGACTTATATGTACTGATGCTAAATGAAATGAGCAGAATTAGTAGATCATTATACATGGCGACAACAAGACTATATGATAATCAATTCTGATGGATGTGACTCTCTTTAACAATGAGAAGATTCAAACCAATTTCAATTGTTCAGTGATGAAGAGAGCCATCTACACCCAAAGAGAGCACTGTGGCAACTGAAGGTGCACCACAACATAACATTTTCATTCTTTCTCTTGTTTAGTTGCATTTTACTTTCTTCATTTTTTTTCTTCCATCTTGATCTGATTTTTCTTGTGCAGCAAGATAACTGTATAAGTATATGTACATATATTGGATTTAACCTATATTTTCACATATTTAACATATATTTCACTACCTGTCACCAAGGGGAGGGAGTGACTGAATTAGGGGATAATTTGGAACTGAAGGCTTCGCAAGGTCATTGTTTAAAAATTAACCATGCTTGTATTTTTTAAATAAAAAAAAAACCTTTAATTAATAATACAAAAAGAAATACATTCAAAAGAGAAACAGAATTTTTGAAAAGTTAGGTTGATAGATATTTGAAGAAATTTGAATGAATACATAAAGGAATATTTTTTTTCTCAGCAGTTCATGAATACTATGAAAAATAGCCATGTATTAGGACATAACAACCTCAAAATCAAGTGTAGAAAGGCAGAAATAATAAATGCATTTTTTTTCAGATCATTATGCAATAAAAGGCAAGTGGAATATAGACCAAAAATTAAATGGAAACTAAATAATATAGTCCTATGGAATGAATGGGTGAAACAACCAAGCATAGGCACAATTAATCATTTCACTGAAGAGAATGACAAAAGGAAACCATAACAGCCAAAATCATTATATTTTTTAAAATTTAATTTTATTTGCAAAACATATGTATGGGTAATTCTTCAACATTAACCCTTACATAGCTTTCTGTTTCAGATTTTTCCCCCCAACTTCCCACCCCTCACCTAGATGGCAGGATATCCACTACATGTTAATTATGTTAAAATACTTGGCAAATCGAATATATGTATACATTTTTTCAAAACTTATCATTGTTGTGCAAGAAAAATGGTATCTACACAAAAGACATATCAGATAAAGGAAACACAATGTAAGCAAACATCAATCAAGAGTATGAGAATGTTATGTTGTGGCCACATTTCATGTCCCTCTTTCTGTGTGCATATGGCTTTCTTCAGTGAACAATTGGAAGTGGTTTGAAACATTTCATTGTTGAAGAGAGTCATGTCGATCAGGATTGATCATCATATAGTATTGTTGTTGACATATAAGGATCTCCTGGGTCTGCTCATTTCACTCAGCATCAGTTGATGCAAGTCTCTCCAGGCCTCCTGAAATCGTCCTGCTGGTCATTTCTTACAGAACAATAATATTCCATAACATTCATATACCATAATTTATTCAGCCATTCTCCAATTGAAGGGCATCTATTCAGTTTCCAGTTTCTAGCCACTACAAAAAGGGCTGCCATAAACATTCTTGCACATGTGGGTCCCTTTCCTTCCTTTATGATTTCTTTGGGATATAGGCCC
>JAJPUD010011163.1:11654-44947 GCA_023553655.1 Myrmecobius fasciatus | reverse complement strand
GGGAGAGAGGGGAAAGGGAAGAGAAAATCATAACTGTGAGTAAATAAGGTGGCAGGGAATACATATATAGTTATATATCATAAAGCAGTGCTCATCAAACCATTTGGTATTGGCTAAGAAATAGAGTATTCAATCATTGGAGTTCACTTTAAGTTCACAGAACAAAATTGTCAATAACTATAACAATCTACGAATGTTTGATAAACCTAAATACCTCAGCTTTTGAAAGAACTCATTATTTGACAAAATATGCTAGGGAATTTGAAAACTAATATGGCAGAACCTAGGCACTGACCCACACATAACACCATATACCAAGATAAAATGAAAATGGGTCCATGATTTAGACATAAAGAATGATATAAGAAAATTCAAAGAACATAAGATACTTTACCTCTCAGATCTGGGGAGGAGGAAAGAATTTGTGACAAAAAAAGAGAACTAGAGATAATTATTGAATACAAAGCACATAATTTTGATCATATTTTATTTTATTAAAGCTTTTTGGTGCATATATATTTAGTATTGATTTTGCTACATTATCTGTAGTACCCTTTAATAAAATATAGTTTCCTTCCTTATCTCTTTTGATTAGATCTATCTTGGCTTTTACTTGATTTGAGATAAGGATTGCTACCCCTGTTTTTTTTTTTGTTCACATGAAGCATAATAGGTTCTGCTTTAGCCTTTTACCTTCATCCTATATGTGTCACTATGTTTTAGATGTGCTTCTTGTAGACAACATATTGTGGGATTCTGGTTTTTAATCCAGTCTGATAATCGCTTCTGCTTTATGAAAGAGTTCATCCCATTCACATTCATAGTTAGTGTTTTCCCCTTTCTTTTCCCCTTTCTCCCTTCCCCCCTTTTCAGTATTTTGCTTGTGATGGTCCCCTTCCCCAAACAATCCTTTACCCTTTAAATCCCCTCCCCCTTTTTTACTCCTTTCTCCTGATTCTTCTATTTTCCCTTCTATTAGTTTATCCCTTTCTTTTCCTCCTTTCCTTCCCACTTCCCTCTAACAAAAGAGAAGTTTCTCTGTGAAATCAAGTGTCTGATATACACTTTTAGAGCCCAACCTGATGAGAGTAAGATTTACACAATGCTCATCTCCCTCCCTTCTTTCTCTCAATTATATTAGGTTTTCTTTGCCACTTCATGAGATATTATCTTTTTACCTCCTTTTTTAAAATCTTATTTTACCACTTTTTTACCTCTTTTCCCCAGTATGATAACCTTTCCCCCCTCTAGTTTTATTTTTCATATTATCAAAGTAATATCTAGTTAATTATACCCCCAAACTTTAAGTATCCCCATAGTAGAAATAAAGTTCTCAAGAGAACTTTCCTTTTTACCTTTTTATGCGTCTATTGAGTTCTGTCTTTGGATGTCGAATTTTTTGTTCAAATCTGGTGAACTTCACCTATATCATTAAATGATCATCTTCTTCCCTGGACAATGATGCTCAGTCTAACTGGATAGGTTATTCTTGGCTGTAATTCAAGTTCCTTTGCCTTTCGGGATATCTGCTTCCAGGCCCTGCGGTCCTTCAGTGTGGAGGCTGACAGATCATGTATGATTCTAATTATTGATCCTTGATATTTGAATTGTTTCTTTCTAGCTGCTATCAAAATCTTTTCCTTGTGCGGTAGTCCTGACATTTACTCACGATATTCCTTGGGGTTTTAATTTGGGGGTCTCTTTCAGGGGGTGATCGGTGAATTCTTCCAATGGTGATTTTGCCTTCTGATTTTACAACCTCAGGGCAGTTTTCTTTCAGGATTTCCTGGAAGATAGTGTTTAAATTCTTTTTTTCATCATGGCTTTCAGGAAGTCCAATAATCCTTAGATTGTCTCTCCTAGATCTATTTTCCAAGTCAGTTGTTTTTCCTAGGAGATATTTCATATTTTCTTCTATTTTTAATTTTTTTTTGTTTTTGTTTGATTGATTCTTGAAGTCTTATTGAGTCATTCACTTGCATTTGTTCAATTCTTCTTTTTAAAGTGTTGTTTTCTTCAGTTACATTTTTAAGCTTCTTTTGTAAGTGTCCACTTTGTTCACTGCATTCTTTTTCCACTTCACTAATTTTATTTTTCAGTAAATTGGTGTCTTTTTCATGTCTCTTTTGCAGGTCATTATATCCTTCTTGCACTGATTTCAGTTTATTTTCTCATTTATCCTCCAGCTCTCTTTTGAGATTCTTTATGCAATCTTCCAGAAAGTCCTTTTTAAAAGGGGACCAGTGATGATCCTTGCTGACTTCCTCTGGAGTTTTGTCTGAATGAACCTCAGGATCTGGGGTCTGCCCTTCTTTCTCTTGATAGAAGCTGTCTATGGTGAGAGCTCTCTTTTGCTTCTTAATTTTTTTTTTAGACAGTGTGGATGTCTGTTAAAGGCTAGAAAAGTGGCAGCTGTGGTAATTTGCCCTGAGGCAATTCCTGCAAATTAACTTAAGGTGCTGTGCCAGTGGGGGCAAGTGCTAAGTCGGAATTACTCCTTATACAAGGCAAGTCTGCCAGAATACCTGCCCCCAATCGGGGCAGAGTGTCCCGAGTGCCTCAGATAAACTCCAGGTGTTTGGAGTTTGGAGTTTCTGCCACGCTGAGCTGAGTCCCACTCTCACTCCCAGCTTGCACCGAGTAAACTGTTTATCCCTCTGTCCGAGTTAAACAGACCTGATATGAATTTCTTCAGAGGTAACTGGAAGCAGTGTCCAAATATTTCTGGATTCGTTGACTTGAAGATCATTTCAGAGGCTTATTTTATTGTTGTTTTGAGAGAAGATCCAAGGAGGACATAGAGAGTCCCGTTTTCACTCTGCCATCTTGGCTGTGCCCCAATTTTGATTATATTAAATTGAAAAAAAAATTTGTACCAACAAAACTATTGCAGAAAAGATTAGAAGGGAGTAGAAGGGAAGCAATAAATTGGCAAAAAACCCACATTTATACATTTAAGGGTTCTGATAAAGGCCTCATTTATAAAATATATAGAGAATTCACTCAAATTTATAAGATTGTAAACCATTTTCCAACTGATAAATGGTCAAAGGATATGCATGAATAGACAATTTTCAGATGAAGAAATTAAAACTTTTCCTGGTTCATATGAAAAGTTCTCTAAGTGACTATTGATCAGAGAAATGCAAATTAAGACAACTCTGAATAGCACACACCTCTCAGATTGGATAAAATGACAGGAAAAGATAGTGACGAATGTTGGAGAGGATGTGGGAAAACTGGGATATTAATACATAATTGGTTAAATTGTGAATGTTCCCAACCATTTTGATGAGTAATTTGGAACTGTGTTCACAGAGTTATCAAACTGTACATACACTGATTCAGCAGTGTTTCTACTGGGCCAATATCCCAAACAGATATAAAATAAAGGAAAGTAACTCACAAATGCAAACATGTTTGTGGCAGCCCTTTTTATAGTGTCAAAAAACTGGAAACTGAGTGGATGCCCATCATTTGGAGAATGGCTTAATAAATTCTAGATGAATGTGAAGGAATATTATTGTTCTGTAAGAAACATCTATCAAGAGGATTTTAGAGAGGGCTGCAGAGACTTATATGAACTGATGCTAAATAAGATGAACAGAACTAGTAGATTATTGTACAGAGCAACAAGATTATTTAATGATCAATTCTGATGGGTGTGCCTCTTTTCGACAATGGGATGATTCAGATTAATGCCAATAATATTGTTATAAAGAGAGCCATCTACACACAGAGAGAGTACTGTGGAAACTGAGTGTGAAGCACAACATACTATTTTCACTATTTCTGCTGTTGTTTCCTTGAATTTTGTTTTTTTCTTATTTTTCTTTCCTTCTTGACTCAATTTTTCTTGTGCAGCAAGATAACTGTAAAAATATGTAAACAAAAATCAGGTTTAACATATATTTTAACATATTATCATGTATTGGATTACCTGCCATCTAGAGGAGGGAATGGAGGGAAGGAGGGGAAAACACAAGGTTTTTCAAGGATAAATGTTGAAAAATTACCCATGCATATATTCTGTAAATTAATCTCTAGTCCTGAGGTATGGAAATGTTGCCTCTGTCCTCCGGTTCTTCTTGAGTTCTTTTCTCTGGTTTGGAACCAAAATCTAAAATTCTGCTCATTTGTATGTATTCACAGTCAGTAACAATCCTGCACCCACTCCTTCTGCACTCATTGGGTATATGCTGGTTTTTATATTATATTGTTGTCTTTTTTAATGAAATTATCAGCTATTTTCCAATTTGTTCTTTGTTCCAATTATTGCTTTCCAGTTAATTACTTTTCAAATTAATTTATTCTATGGTCTCATAGCCCTTTGGTGAATATATTGTTATGCCATTTTGGTCTCCAAAAAGTGAATTTAAACATTTCCACTTTTTGCATTTTCTTCTAAAGTATATATGCCCTAATCCAACATCATTTTTATGAATGTGCAATGTAGAGATGTGAAAGATAAACACTATGCTCCATTCTATTTCAATTCTCTTCAGAAGATTATGTTTTTAAAAACTGTATTCATCTCCTAAACTTATTTATTTATTTTAGTTTTATATTTACAAAATTCCTAGGGTAGAAAATGGAAGTCTTCCACTAATATAGCTTTGCTGTCTAATTTCATCTATAACTCATTTAACTTTTCCTTTAAGAACTTGGATGTTATGCCAATTTCTGTGTGTATGTTTGTATGTCTGTGTGTCTACATATCTATACACACAGACATATCTGTACACATACACACACACATACACAATTGTTATGCCTTAATTGTCAAAACAACATTTTGAGCTTCAGCCCCTTATTTTTATCTTGTGTGAGACTATCTGTTTCAATTGTCTTTCTTGAAAACAGCATAATGTTCTGTTTTTTTAATCTATGATTCTATTTACTTTCATATTTTAGTGATTTCTTTCCAGGTAATTCTCATTTATTAGCTATGCATTTTCTTCTATCCTATATTTCCCAGTTTATGCTTGTTTTTCTCCTTTTGACTACTAGATCTGCCTTTCCTTATTTCACTCACATTCCTGTTTTCTTATTCTTTTTCTTTCCTTCTCTGTAAGGTGAGATAAATTTCTATAATCAATGCAATGTTATTTTCTTTTAAAAAAATCAAAGATAGCAATATTCAAGCATTGACCATCCCCCCAATCTTCTTTTGCATTATAGTAGTTAGTTCTTTCACACCTATATTATGAGAGATATTTTCCCCCATTCTTCCTCTTCTTTTTCCTAGACGATCTTTCTCACACCTTAACTTTTTAAAAATCATCCCTTCAAAAAATAATCATCCCCTCATAGTTATCTCATTTATTTGCCTTTCATCTCTCTCTCTCTCTATATATATATATATATGTAGATAGATAGATAGATATAGATATATGTTCTTTTTTTAATTGGATAATGTTTCTACATTAAAGGACTAGGGGTCTTAGAGCTGTGCTCCAGTTGTTATTTATTGAAAGATATGATCTATTCCCAAGGGGCTATAAAATCATACATATCCTTTGACCTAACTGTACCACTATTTGACAGGAATACCAAAAAATGATTCAATGATTCAGAAAAAAGGGAAATGATCTATATGTACAAAATATATCCCTAGCAACTCTTTTCTCAAGGTAAAAAAAATGGAAATTGAGGGAATGTCCATCAGTTGGAGACAGCTCAATAAACTGTAGTATGTTTATGATTGAATATATTGTTCTATTGGAAATAATGAGCAGGGTGCTCTTAGGGAAAAAAAAAAACCTTGAAAGTTTTTTTTTTTTTTCTTTTTTTTTTTTTAATGAACAAAATGTGAAAATAAAAATAAATCTGCATTCTGACTCAATAATTTCCTTCCCTGGATATGGATAGGATTTTTCATCATAAGTCCTTCAGAGTAGTCATAGATGATTGTACTACTGAAAACAGCAAAATCATTCACAGCTGATCAGAATGTTGTTATTGCTTTGTCTACAATACATTTCATTTTGCTTGAGTTCATAAAGGACTTTCCAGGTTTTGTTTTGTTTTTGTTTTGTTTTGTTTGTTTTGTTTTGTTTTAACAACTGGAGCAAAGCTCTTATTTTTTTTATATAAATTTGCCTCAGTTTCCTCTGTTTGAGAAATTAAGGTTTATCAGAGGTGAAATTCAATGAAATAGAGCATTTTCAAACATTTGTGATGAAAAAACCAGAAGTGAATGAACAATTTGATTTTCAAAAATAGGATTGTAAAGAAGTTGCTCTATTTTGTTGAATTTCACCTCTATTTCCTCTCAAGGATTTTACTCAGTTTTGCTGGGTAGGGGATCTTGGTCGTAATTCCTAGGTCCATTGCTCTCTAAAATATCATATTCTAAAACCCCCAGTCCTTTAATGTAGAAACTGCTAAATCTTGTGTTATCCTGACTGTGTCACCACTACACTTGAATAGTTTCTTTCTGAATACTTTCAACATTTTCTCTTTGCCCTGAGAAGTTCTGGAATTTGGCTATAATATTACTGGGATATTCATTTTTTGAGATCTCTTTCAGGAGGTGATCAGTGCATTATTTGAATTTCTATTTTTTTCTCTTTTTTCTAGAATATCAGGACAGTTTTCCTTGATAATTTCTTGAAAGACGATTTCCAGGCTCTTTTCTTGTTCATGACTTTCAGATAAACCAATAATTTTGAATTTTCTCTCTTGGATGTATTTTCCAGGTCAGTTGTTTTTCCAATGAGATCTTTCATTTTTTTTCTATTTTTTTGTTTTCCTTTATTGTATCAAGATTTCTCATAAAGTCATTAGTTTCCATTTGCTCAATTCTATTTTTTAAAAAAAATTATTTTGGGGGCAGCTAGGTAATGCAGAGGATATATAAATGTCTGAAGAAAACAACTTAGTGGCAGCTAGATAGTGCAGTGGATACAGCACCAGCCCTGAAGTCAGGAGGACATGAGTTCAAATCTGGCCTCAGACAACACTTCCTAGCTGTGTGACCCTGGGCAAGTTACTTAACCCCAATTGCCTTAGCAAAAAACAAACAAACAAAAAAAAAAAAAAAAAACTTTACCACTATCGATATTTTTTTCCTTTCTCTCTTTTCTTTTATTTTCAAAATGACTTTTGATCTCTTCTATAGCCTGAGTTCAATTCTTATTTTTCTAGAAAGTTTTTGATCATTTTCTGAATGTATATTTTGATCTTCCTTGTCACCATAATAACTTTTTTATGTTCAGAAAATTTATTTGTTGTCTGCTAATTTTCTTAGCCTATTACTGGATTTTTATCTCTTTGTTAAATTAGGCTATTTCAGGGTGGAAAATGCATTGTCCCAGACTTCAGGGGTTTCGTGCAGTTGTTTTCATGCTTCCTTCTAGGAATCTGACCTTCACAAACAGTCTTTTCTTCCTTGAAACTCTTAAAAGTGTACCTATCCTACAGTAGCTGTAAAATCTTATGTTTTGAAGCAACATTGACCTGCTTTCCTGATTCTGTGGCTGTCAGGGCTGGGGCTGGAACTACACTGGCACCGCCTACACTGGGACTGCCCACTAGACTCCCATCCTTTTGATATATATCCTCTCCACTGACCTTCTGAGTTTTCTCTGTTGTTCCTAGGTTGAGAAGTCCAGAAGTATACAGCACTGCTGCTGATTCAAAGGTCCTAGCTGGGCTGGGCCGGGCCTGGGGCTTTTATCTTATTTCCACAGACTTTTTAGCTGACATTCCAGGTCATCTTTGGTGTCTCTGAGCTGAAAAGTCTGGAAGACACAAACACTGCTTTCAACAAACAGCTGCTTTAGAAGATGGTCTGAGGCCAGATCCTGGACTGGGCCTGGGATTGCACTGGGATTGCACTGTGACTGCATCACAGTCATGTGTTCTTGAGCTTCTAAGATGCCTTAGGCTGGAAAATGTTCTACTTTTTTCTTTTTTGGGTGTTCTGAAACTAATTTGTTTAGAGTCATTATATAAAGGAATTTAGAATGGTTTGGGAGACAGGTTGGACAAGTTCTGTTCTTTATTCCATTGTCTTAGCTCTGTCTATATACTTTTAATTGTCTTAATAAAAAGTTTGTAGAAGGTATAATGTAATCCTCTCATAGGAATCTAAACATTTTATCCTTATAATTTCCTTTTCATGTTTACCTCTTTTATGCTTTTTTTGAATTTTTTAAAATAAACAACATTATCAATTTCTAAATTTTAGTCCATTCTGCTTTCTATTTCTGTTTTATGAGTAAGTTCTTGTAACTGACATGGACAGCAATGAATACTTCCCTGTATCTTATTTACTTCTGTTTATCTGCTCTCTATACTTTTATCCTGTCCCTCCTTTAAAATCCATTTAGCTGCTGGCCAATGTATTTCTCAACCTGCTCTTCTTCTGGGTGTGGGGAAAATATGTGTATTGTTTTAAAATTTTTTTGTTGTTTCTTTCACAAAAAATAAAATTAAAAAAAAAAACACGTCATGGGGTTTCAGTTCTCAGGGCTAATAAGTTTTTACTTCTTCTAAAGTAGTGTGATCCATGGAAAATTTTGTTCACTCTCCTACTTGTCAGAAATATATCCTTTCTATAGGTAGGACACCTGCTTCAACTATGTTACTCCTGTTCATTTCACCTTGAACTTACAACTTAGAAATAGGAAATGGAACCATAGAGCTGTTAAATGGCAATCAATCATATTCCTATTACTGATACAGACGCATCCTGAAATCTCTTCTGGACTAGACTGTTTCAAAAAATTTTTTAAATTAGTTTCTTTTTAATAGATTGCTTTATTCATCATGTTAGGAGAGAAAAATCAGAGCAAAAGAGAACACCTATGCAAGAAGGAAAAAAAAATAGAAAAAAAGAAATAAACATAGGATGGATAGATTTATATTCAGTCTCCATAGATCTTTTTCTGAAAGCAAATGACATTTTCTATCCAAAGTCTGTTGGGATTGCTTTGGATCAGTAAACCACTGAGAAGAACCAATTTTTTCGTAATTGATCATCACACATCCTTGCGCTTACTGTATCCAATATATTTCTGGTTCTGCTTGTTTTGTTTAGCATTAGTTCATGTAAATCTTTCCAGGCTTTTCTAAAATTAGCTTGCTCATCATTTTTATAGAATAATAGTATTCCATTATTTTGATCTACTACAACTTATTGAGCCATTCCTTCATTGATGGTATCTACTCATTTTTCAATTCTTTGCTAAAACGTAAACAACTGCTACAAACATTTTTGCACATGTGGGTCTTTGTCCTTCTCTATGATTTATTTGCGATAAAAATAAAGTAGTGGCACTGTTAATTCAAAGAGTATGCACAGCTTGATAGTGCTTTGTGCATAGCTCCAGATGATTCTCCAGAATGAGTGGATCATTTCCCAACTCCAACAATAATGCATTGGTGTTCCAATTTTCCCACATCCCCTCCAACATTTATCATTATCTTTTCTTGTCATCCAAGCCAATCTGAAAGATTGAAATGGTACCTCAGAATTGTTTTAATTTGCATTTCTATATTTATTTTTTTCCATATATTTTCATTTCATATGACTATAGTTTTCATATGACTTTGATGGCTTTAATTTTGTCATCTGAAAATTTCCTGTTCATATCCTTTGACCATTTATCAATTGGGGAATGACTTGTATTCTTATAAATTTGACACAATTTTTTAATATATTTTATAAATGAGACTTTATCAGAAACACTGGCTGTAAAGTCTTTTCCCCAGCTTTTGTGCTTTCCTTTGAATATTGTTTCTCTTGGTTTTCTTTGTTCAAAACCTTTTTAATTTAATGTAATCGAAGTTTTCTATTTTACCTGTCATAATGTTCTCTAGTTGGTCAAAATTTTGGTAAAAATTCCTCCCTTCCCTAAATATCTGATAGGTAAAAAACTATTGCTCTCTTAACTTGATGTTATCATCTTTTATGCCCAAGTCAAACACCTCCTTTGGCCTTATTTTGAGAAGGGGTTTGAGGTTTAGGTCCATGGTTAGTTTTTGACATTCCCTATTTTCCAGAAATTGTTGTCATATAGTTAATTCTTATTCCAGAAACTGGAGTTTGGGGATTTAATCAAATACAAGATTACTATAGACTTTGATTATTATGTTGTGTGTATCTAATCTACTTCACAGATCCATCACTCTATTTCTTAGGAAATACTAAATGATTTTCATGACTGCTGCTTTATAATATAATTGTCTTATTTTGGTACTACTAGACAACCATGCATTCTATATATTTTTTTCATTAATTCCCTTGATAATCTTGAGCTTTTGTTCTTCCACATTAATTTTGTTATCATTTTTTCTAATTGTATAAAACAATGTTTTAGCAGTTAGATTTGTATGGCACTGAACAAGTAGACTAATTTAGGCAGAATTGACATTTTTATTATATTAGCTCAGTCTACCCATGAGCAATTGATATTTTTCAGTTGTTTATATCTAACTTTATGTGAGGGAGAAGGTTTTTGTAATTGTTTTCATATAATGCTTGAGTTTATCTTGGCAAGTACACCAACAAATATTTTATATTGTCTACAATTATTTTGAATGGAACTTCTCTTTCTATCTCCTGCTGATGGGGTTTCTCAGTAATATATAGAAAGGCTGATGATTTGTATTGGTTTATTTTATATCCTGAAACTTTCCTAAAGCTGTGAATTGTTTTAAGTTGGTTTTTGGATGATTTCCTAGGACTCTCTAAATACATCATCACATTATCTGCAAAGAATGAAAGTTTTATTTCCTCATTGCCTATGCTAATTCCTTTAATTTCTTTTTTTTTTCTTTTCTTATTGTTAAAACTAACATTTCTTGTACAATGCTTAATAGTAGTGATGATAATGGGCATCCTCATTTCACTACTGATCTTAATGAAAATGTGTCCAGCTCCTCTCCATTATAAATAATGCTTGCTGTTAGTTTTAGATAAATATTATTTATTATTTTAAGGAAGGGTCCTTTTATTCCTGTACTCTCATGTTTTTTAATATGAATGGGTACTGTGTTTTGTCAAAAGTTTTTCTACATTTATTGAGAATATATGATTTCTATTGGTTTTGTTATTGATATAGTTAATTATGGTAATGTCTTTCCTGACATTGAACCAGTGCTACATTCCTGGTATGAATACCACTTGGTCATAGTGTATTATCCTGCTGATAGATTGCTGTAATCTCCTTGCTAATATTTTATTTAAAATTTTTGCATCAATATTTATTAGGGAGATTAGTCACTAATTTTCTTTTTTTGGTTCTTCCTGGTTTCATTATTAATATCATATGTGTATAATAAAAGGCATTTGGCAGGACTCCTTCTTTAGCTATTTTTCCAAATAGTTTACATAGTATCGGGATGAATTGTTCTTCAAAGGTTAGACAGAATTCACTTGTGAATCTATCTAATCCAGGATATTTCTTTCTTAGGGATTCATTAATGATTTATTCAGTTTCTTTTTGTAAAGTGGGACTATTTAAGAAACATTTCCTCTTCCATTAATTTTGGTAATTCATATTTTTGTAAGTATTCCAGCAAAATGGCTTTTAATTTGTGCTTTTAATGTTTTGTCTTTGGTGGTAAGTTCACCCTTTCCATTTCTGATGCTGGTAATTTGTTTTTGTTTTTTCCTTTCCTTTTACTAATCAAATTAACCAAAGGTTTATCTATTTTGTTATTTTTTCATATAGAAAGCTATAAATTTTATTTATTACTTCAATAATTTTCTTATTTCAATTTTATTAATCTCTTACTGAGTTTCAAAATTTCTAATTTGGTATTTAATTGGGGGGGTTAATTTTTTCTACCTTTTTTAGTTGCATGCCCATTCAATGATCTCCTCTTTGTCTATTTTATTAATGTAGCTATTCAGAGATATAAAAATTCCCCTTAGAACTGAATCCCCTAGGCTTAGTATGTTGTGCCATTATTGTCATTCTCTTAGATGAAATTGTGGATTGTTCCTGTGTTTTGTTGTTTGAACCACTTACTTTTTAGAATTAGTTCATTTAATTTATTTTATTTCTAATTGGTTTCTAGTCTATATTTCCTTGTTTCTTTATTGAATATAATTTTTATTGCATTGTAACTGAAAAATAAGCATTTACTATGTCTGCCTTACTGCATTTTATTGTGAGGTTTTTAATTCTCTGACATTCTCTGACATAGTCAATTTTTGTGAAGGTGTCACATACACCTGAGAAAAAGGTGTATTCCTTTCTGATTCTATTTAAATTTCTCCAGAGGTCTGTCATATATAGATTTGCTAGGATTCTATTAACTTTCCTGGGTTATTTCTTGTCTATTTTGTGGTTAGGTTTGTCTGATTCTGAGAGGGGAAGGTTGAGGTCCCCCATTAGTATAGTTTTGGTATTTCTTCCTGTAAGTGACTTAAAACTTAAAACTTCTTTAGAAATTGCTCTACCACTTGGTTCATACACATTTAATACATGTATTATTACTTCACTGTTTCTGGTACCCTTTACCAGGATGTACTTTCTTTCTGTATCTCTTTTAATAAGATCTATTTTTACTTTTGCTTTATCTGAGATAAGAATTGATACCCCTGCTTTTTTTTTTTTCTTCACCTGAAGCATAATACATTCTGTTCCAGCTTTTGGTATATCTCTCTTTGTAAAAATGCGTTTCTTATAAACAACATATTGTAGGATTCTTTTTTAAAATCCATTCTGCCCTTCATTTCTGTTTTATAAGAGTTCATCTCATTCAAATTCACTGTTATTATCACCAGCTCTGTATTTGCCTCTTATTTTCTCCCTCTATATACTTTTATTTTCTCTTTCTACCCTGTCCTTTGCAGTGTTTTTTTTTTTTGCCAACTCCACCTACTACCTTTTCTCCTATCATTCCTCCTCTGTTCTCTTAGTAATGATTTTTTTTACTTAACTCTGCAACTACTTTACATTCTATCATTCCTTTCCTCCTTATCTTGCCTTTTTTTCCTAGTGTTTCTGCTTTCCCTTCTATCCTGTCCCTCCCTTTTCTTTCCTCTTTTTTGTCCTGCTTCATTATAGGGTTAGACAAATTTCTATGCCCAACTAAATGATTTATTCCCACATAGAGTCAAAACAGAGGAGATCAAGTTTGAGATCTTCCCCCCTTTAAGCCTTGATTGTAATAGGTCTTTTGCCTTTTCATGTGATCTCCTTTGTCCCATTATACCTCCCTTTTTGCCTTTTTCCATTCTTTCATGTATTTTTCTTGGATACCATCACATCAGAATCTATTGATAACAACAGTTTCTGTCCCTATGATTTCCCCCTTTATCTGCCAGAATGATAGATATAATTCTCAATAGTTATAGATATCATCTTCTTATCTAGGGATGTAAAAAACTTAACCTTTAAGTAACACACACACACACACACACACACACACACATCCCCATTTGCCTTTCTATGCTTCTCTTTCGTTCTGTACTTAAAGATTAAATTTACTGTTTAGTTCTGGTTTTTGCAATAGAAATTATTGAAAATTTCTTACTTCTTTGAAGATTCATCTCTGCCACTGAAAAATGATACTTTACATTTTTATCTTTTTTTTATTCTTTTTAGTTTGTTTGATGGATTCTTGTTGTCTCACAGAGTCATTAGCTTGCATTTGCCCTATTCAAGTTTTTATGGTACCTTTTTTCCATTTGGTTAATTTTACTTTTGAAGTGTTTCCTTCAGTGGATTTTTTTTTGGCATTTGACAGATTATATTTTTAAGGAATGACTTTATCCAGTCAATTTTTCCTTTTTCCAAGCTGTTTACTCTTATATAACTCTCATTTCTTTTCTCATCTTATCTTCCACCTCTGTAATTTGCCTTTTAAAGTTTTTATGAGCATTCTCAAGAAGCCTCTTTGGATAGGGAACAATTCCTATAATTCTTTGAGATGTCTTCCTCCCCCATTTTGTCCTCATCTGAATTGGTGTTTTGTTCTGCCTTGTCACCATAATACCTTTCTATAATCAAGATTCTTTTCTGTTTCTTACTCATTTTCTTTCATTTTCTGTTGGTATTACCTCTTTTTTACTTTTATGGATGAACTCTGCTCCTGTGACAAAGGGGATGCTGTCCCAACCTTCCTGTGCAACTCTGAATCTTGGCTTAGAACACAGGGTCCCTTTGTTTTTTCAGAGGGTAGCTTTGTCTGCTTTTTTGGGGGGAAAGGTTGGCCAGAGCTGTGAATGTGAATTGGTTTGTGAATCAAGCTTTGCTACATTCATTTTATTGGTCATCTTTCAATCTGTGCTTAATCTATTATAAAAACATTTCCTATGAACTCCAGTAGCCTCTCCACCTGCCATTTTTCATTGCATTATATATGATGTTTTATACTCACTCTCACTGTGGGCTAAATTGCTCAGTATTCAACAGTATATGCACTGCATAAGACTATGTTCTGCAAGTGTCAGAAAGACACCTTTTACATATTTTCTTCAAATCCTTGTTTGTTGGATCATTAAAATATGCATGAATATAATACTGATCAAATAATTTCTTACCAAATAGTTTAGCTTCTCTATTCTAATGTACTTTCTCTTTATTATATGCCCTTATTCTCTAAATATCACTGACAATCTGAGCTGATCTTTATATTGATTAAACTATAATGCATTTCACTTATTAGGACTTTAAGAAATTTTTTTAACTGAATTATTTAAACTAGAAATTGCATCACATTTTACACAGATGTAAATGTTGTTTTGGTGTCCTTTGAGCTATCTCAGTAATCCATTCCTCCATACCCTACATATAAAATAATTGATTGTATATCATACAATCATTTCTCCTTCACATACTTTGATTAGAAAATGTAATTGCAAAATAAATGGAAACAAAAAGAGAGTTGAAATTTGCCCCAGGCATGGAAAAGAAGGAAATAAAAATTTTACACTTCAAAAATTTGAAGTAGAAAGTCTCTTCTTTGTAATAGTTATTATTATCACAAAGGACATCCATTCTAGAAAAAGATAAAAAGATATGCTAATTAAGTCTATAAGCAGATTGTAGAAGGACATCTTGTTGTCATTTAAAATTCTTAAAGACAATGGAATATCATTTAATATTATAAAAATCAGTGAGAAAATCTTTAGTATTTTTTAGTTGCCCTGAATCTAATATTTTCTAGCTTCTGTTCTTTTTGTCACTGCCTTTCTGGGTAGACAATTAAATTCACAATTTTTTTTGGGGGGGGTGCAGGATTGTTTTTATGTATTAGCAACAAAATTCATTAACCAATTTAATTTGCATATGGTTCTGAAAAGAATATTGAAATGTATTGAAAACCTTGGATTTTTTTATGATGAAGGACTTTTTAACACTGGTGGGTAGAACACTATAGAAAGCTAGATAGTTCAGCTGATTGAAAACTGCATCTTTGAGTCAGAAAGACAAATTTAAATCGTTCCTAAAGCACTTATTAGCTTTCTAAATTTGAGTGAAGAGAGTATAGGCAGTATAATGTATTTAAGACCTTTATTTAAGTATATAAATATGACCACATAAGGATTTCTGAGGAATGAACAGAGTAGAATCAATATAATGAATAGAAGATATTAAATATATAATTATGTCCTCACAATAATTTCTGAGGTTAATTTATCATTGACTAAAAATCAAGTGTTAAGGTTCAAAGGAAACATTTTTTGATGGAAAGGATAGTAAAATATATTATGTCAAGACAATAAGACTATCCCTAAAACTATCTTTAAATCTCAGAGTAAAGGGAGTGTAGGAAATAGTTGAGGCAGGATAAAAGAAGAAAACAAAGCACTCTACTTATTAATGAAGGGTAACATTAGCAGATATATCTTTTGGGAATACAGCTTTGTAACAATATACTATTATAACCCCACCATTTTTTTTTTTACTTTTCTTCTGTTACCTAGAATTTTTAAACTTAAAATTTTGATGGCATTGTTACAGATTATCCCAATTAGAAAGAAAATTAGGAGCTATCTACCATTCAGAGGAAGGTGATAACACTCCTTAAACAATAGAATTATCTGTGTCTGAAGAGAAAATATTATCAAGATATGCTGATAAGGAAGAGCCAAAAGGATTTTGTAGCAGATTGATGTCAGTAGTGAGAAAGTATGAGGAGTTTATATTTGCAAGTATGTTGCAAGTCTTTTTTCTTTCATTTTTATTGTAGTAAGTTTATTTGTAATACACATTGCTTTATGAATCATGTTGAGAGAGGAAAATCAGTGCAAAATGGAAAATCTAAGGGGGAGATAAAAAACAAACAAAAAAGAAATGAATATAACATATTTTGATTTACATTCCTTAGTTATTTTTCTGGATTCAAATGACATTTTCTGTCCAAAGTTTATTGGAATTGCTTTAGATCACTGAACTACTGAGAAGAACCAAATCTTTCACAGTGGATCATCCTAGGTTACAAGTCTTGATTGTGGGGAGGAAAATCACATTTTCAATCTTTATGGGGAAGTTAAGAATATGCAAATTTTCCTTCATCCAGAACCAGGGCAAGCATGTCATCCTGAAATTGATATACTATGTTAATAAATTTTTGGGGGGGCAACAAAATTTTGACATAATTTTCCATTATACCTCACCACTGACAGTATCAAAGGACTAGTCAAATCTACAAATGTATACAGACCTCTGTTTTGCACCTTGAATTTTTCCTGGAGTAGTTGGGCAGTAAACAGCATATTGACTATTCTTTGGCCCCTTCTGAAGCCAGATTGGTTCTCAGGTAGATCATCTTTTTCTAAGTGTAAGGTCAGCATATTGTGAAGGTCTCAGGCAAGAATTTTTGCAGCAATAACTAGACAAAAACCCTTGTGACTGTCAAAGCAATCTATTTCCTTTACCTTTATAAAAATGAACAATAGAGGCATCCTTGAACTTCTGAGACATAATTTCTTCTTGCCATATAATCTGGAAAATAATAACAGATTTAAAAGACTAAAAAACCATTCCTAATATATAAAACATCAATAGATTTGAGCAAGTTGTTCTAAAATTATTAAAATTATTAGCCATTTTTACAATATATAACTGAAACAATGTTAATAATAGAAATATGAATCAAATAAATATGAAGATTCATATCAGAAAAATACTAAAATAGTAAAAGTTGGACAACAAAGCAATGGTTGTTAAAAGGGGTTACTGCAAAAAAGATACATTAATACTCTATTGTTGTTCATTATTTTAATTAATCCAGAAAGCAGTTTTAAATTTATGCTTCAAAAAGCAATTTTTTTGATATTCCTAATCTCTGCCCCTGAAAAAGGGAATTCAGGTTAAAAAACCCAAGAACCTCTACAATTAAAATATTGATGACATTGTTACAGATTATCCTGATTTCTGACAAAAAAAAATTAGCATAGTGTTTCACTGCTTTAATTCATTTCCATTCATCCAACTTTTGTAAAGTACATACAGATACTCACCATGTCTTTCTTCTACTATACTATCTAACTATAAGGGTACTTCCTTTAGTTGAGAAAATCATAACCCACCCATATCTTCTTTACCTGTATAACTTCTGTTCAAGTCTTCCCATAAATCATAGACAAGGGATCCATCTGGGAGTTGTAGATTTTCCTATAATGTAGCACTCTAGTTATTTACCAGTAATGATTTCCTTTCATTATGTAAGCAATCCACATTTTTTATTATTTATCTCCTAGGCAATATAGTTTATGTCACTTTTGAAAACACAACACCATTGGCAAGCTGTTATAGTACATTTATACTAACTGTATATTTGCTAACTCCTAAAAATTCAATCAAAGTATACATCTTAACACCTCAATTCCTAACTTGGCAACATGGTAAAATCTTACAACTTCAAAAAAACTCAGACTCAGAAATTATTTTGAAAGTTAACTAGTCTTAAGATCTTATGTTACAAGACAAAAGCAAAAGCTAAGACCCAGAGAAGTATGTGTCCAAGTACATAGCTAATTAGGCAGAGACAGAAGTTTCTGAGTGGCAATTTTCTATAGTGTGAAAACTTGTTTCCTTTAGCTTCACTTTATCTTGAAATTTAAACAATGAAAAAAAATCTAAAACACCGCTTTAAAATAATATTATAAAATAAAATCCCCCTTTTAATTTCATAGTTAGTGAAAGTATAAGTGTTATGTGTTATGTTCTTATTTTTGATTCCCAAGTTTCACTTTTATTGTCATTTGAATTTTTGGAGTTTTTTTATGTTTTGTTTTTTATTTGTGTCTGTTTTTAGAAGTAAAATGTTTATCACTCCCAAATTAATCTAGTTTTATAAAATGACCAATAATATACTCATAAAAATGATTCTATATAAAAGGAGGAGGAGATATCTAACTGTGGTAAAATAAATAAGTAAAACTGATATCTGCCTATTTAGAGTGAAATCTCCATATACATAAATTTTGGTGGAACAGTGTTATAACACAATGTTACATATGTGTGTGTGTGTGTGTGTGTATCCTAAACAAGCTATCTAAAAATACGCAACTTATATTTCTATGAGTACTATAAATATAAACGTTAGAGAAAGTGTGCAAGCCTGACAACTGATTTATTCTTATATTTCTGGACTAGAGAAATAGAATAGTCTAAAAGATATCCTTTTCTTTCTTAGTTTTTAAATTAAACTTTTTTTAAATGTGTTAATGAGAGCCAAAACAACAAAAGACTTCAGAATATTTAGGACAAAAGGAATTAAAGTAAAATAAACTTCAGAATTCTTAATCAATCTATGGTTTATTAGACAAATTATTTGTTTAAACATAATTGTATAAAAATTTTTTTGTAGTTGTTAAAGGCCATTTTAATACAGTAATTGAGATTCTAGTAATATTGTGAGAAAACAAATTCTTTTACTGGTATACTTCATAGACTCTGTTTCACTTGTTCAATAACATCTATTCCTTGTTATGTTTTAGTTGAGTGCCAATTTTAAAGAGCATATGGATTGGTCCTGAATCATGTCTATTTTTATACATGACTCAATTGATATGTGGAAATAATGTTTGTTGACTTTATGCCTAGAGAGTATAATATTAATGAAAGAAAATAGATCAAAACAAGGCAAAAAGAAAGTTAATTTTATTGCCATAATGATGCCCCCCCCCAAAAAAAAAATTAGAAGAGTAAAGTAAAAAAAAACAACAACAACAAAAAACCAGAGGATGCTTCAATCTGTTTTCAGACACAATGAGTTCTTTCTCTGGTTATGGATAGTATTTTCCATCATGACTCTTTCAGAGTAGATATGAATCATTGCATTGCTGAAAATAGTCAAGTCTCTAATAGCTGATTATCCTACAGCACCGCTATTACATTTTGCAAGTTTTTTTTTTGAGCACATTTGCTAAAAAACAATAACATTCCATCTTAATTACATACCACAATGCATTCAGGCATATCCCAATTGAAGGATGTCTCCATAATTTCTAATTCTTTTCCCTGCAAAAAGATCAGCTAATAATATTTTTGAAAAGATAGATTTTTTTTTATTATTGACAAAAATCACTTTCAGTATTTATGCCTCACATATTTATTAAGTAAAAGGATGTGGATAATTTAATACCTTTTGCGCATAGTTCATATCTTTTGAGCATTCATCAGTTGAGAAATGTCTTCTATTTTTTTTTTCATGAATTTGACTCATTTCTCCACACATTTGAAAAATGAGGCCTTCATCAAGTAAAACTGCTTCAAAGTTATTTTATAACCTATCCATCTTTTCTGTAGACAATTTCAGAACTATGCTCAAAAAGTTATGAAATTGTGGATACTGTTTGACCCAACAAAGTTCCTACTGGGTTCATATCCCAAAGAGATCTTAAAGGAGGGAAAGGGACACACATGTGCAAAAATGTTTGTGACAGCTCTTTTTGTAGTGACAAGGAATTGGAAATTGAGTGGATGCCCATCAGCTGGAGAATGGCTGAATAAATTATGATATATGAATGTTATAGGATATTATTGTTTTGTAAGAAATTACCAGCAGGATGATTTTAGAGAGGCCTGGAGAGACTTACATAAACTGATGTTAAGTAAGATGAGTAGAACCAGTCAGTCGTTGTACATAGCAACAGCAATATTATATGAAGATCAGTTCTGATGGACATGACTATTTTCAGAAGATTGAAGCCACTTCCAATGATTTTGTGATGTAGAGGACCATCTACACCCAGAGAGAGTACTGCAGGAACTGAGTGTGAATCATAACATAACATTCTCACTCTTTTTGTTGTCGTTCATTTGATTTTGTTTTCTTATTCATTTTCTTTCCTTTTTGATCTGATCTTTTTTCTGTGCAGCAAGATAATTGTACAAATATGCTTACATGTATTGGATTTAACATATATCTTATTATATATAACATACATTGGATTACTTGTCATCTAAGGGAAGGGGTAGGAGGAAGGAGAGGAAAAATTGAAACACAAGGTTATGCAAGGATCAATGTTGAAAAATTATTCATTTTGAAAATAAAAAGCTTTAATAATTAAAAAAAAATTCTTTTTCACATTTACTATTACTAACTCTATCCTCCACCCTGTTTATTCTATTCTCTTTCTCCATTCACACTTACACTCCTCAAAAGTGTTTTGCTACTGATCATATCTCCCAAAATATGCCACTTTTTTCTATTATTCTTCCTCTTTTTATATCTCTTTATCTTTTTATTTTCCTTCAGGATAAGATTGATTTCTGTATTCCTATTGAATATATGTGTTATTTTCAATTTGAGTTAATTCTGATGAGACTAATATTTATTTATTCCCCTTTCCCCTTCCCTCTTCTCCTCCACTGGAAAAGCTTTTACTTGCTTTTTAATGGCAATTTACACCCTTCTAGTTCTCCCTTTCCCATTCTCCTAGTATATTCCTTTCTCAGTCTTTAATTATATATTTTAATCCCTTCATATTCATTTGGCACCTGTTCCCTCTGCCTATATATACTCATTCTAACTGCTATAATAATAAAAAAGTTATGAGTTACAAGTATCATTCTCCGATGTAGGAATATAAACAGATAAACTTTATTAAATCCCTTAAGATACTTCTTTCCTGATTACTTCTTATACTTCTCCTGAGTCCAGTATTTGAAAATCAAATTTTCTATTCAGCTCTGGTCTCTTCACCATTAATATTTTAACACCTTCTATTTTATTGGGTTTCTATCTTTCCCCTGAAGGATTATGCTAAATTTTGCTGGGTAGATGATTCTTGGTTGTTATCGTAGCTCCATTGCTTTCTAGAATATCATATTCCAATCCCTCTGGATCCTTTAATATAGCTACTAAATCTCTTGGTATCTAGACTGTGGTTTTCTCTTTGATTTGTGAGTTCTGGAATTTGGCTATAATATTCCTGGGAGTTTTCATTTTGGGATCTCTTTCATAATGTAATTGATGAATTCTTTCAATTTCTATTTTGCCCTCTTTTCCTTGACAATTTCTTCAAAGATGATGTTTGGGCTCTTCTTTTTGATCCTGATTTTTGGTAGACTTAAACTTTTAAAATGATTTTTCCAGGATCTATTTTCTAGGTCAGTTGTTTTTCCAATGAGATATTTCACAGTTTTCTGTTTTGTTCATTCTTTTGGTTTTCTTTTGTTTTATTATTTCTTGATTTCTCATAAAGTCATTAACTTTCATTTACTAAATTCTAATTTTGAAGTAATTATTTTCTTCAGTGACCTTTTGTGTTTTTCTTCCCATCTGGTCAGTTTTGTTTTTTAAGTTGTTTTTTTTTTCTTTTTCAAGTCAATCTTTTCCTAATTAACTTTTTTTTGGCACAATTCTCAATTATCTTCCCAATTTTCCTTCTTTCTCTCTAACTTTATTTTCAAATTCCTTTTGAACTCTTCCATGCCTTGTGAATAATTCTTATTTTTCTTGGAGACTTTGGATATAGAAGTTTTGATTTCACTATATTCTGAGTGTGTGTTTTGTTCTACCTTTTTATCACAATAAATTTCTATGGTCATAATCTTTTTCTATTGCTTACTCATTTTTACAGCTTTATACTCTTTTTACTTGCTGTTAAACTAGTGCTGTTTCCAGGGTGGAGAGTGTATTGTCCCAAGTTTCAGAGGTTTCTGTGAAGCAATTTTTAGAAATCTTTCTAGAGTTCTAAACACAAGCAGTCTTTTCTGCCCTGGAGCTGTAAGGATTGTCCCCTTTCCAGAGTGGTTGTAAGTTTCTGTGTGCTAAAGCAACAGAGTCATTCCTCACTGCCAGGAAGTTAAGAGCTTTCTTGTAAAGTGAGGTTTCCAGAAGCTGCCACTGCCACTGCCACTCCCTTCCCCCAACACAAACACCCTGTCCTGGTTTGCTAGCTTTCCAAGTTCCTCTCACCCAACTGACAAATCTTTCCTGCTGACCTTTATATTTGGTGTCTCTGGTGTGAGGTTTACAAAATACAGCTGATTCAGAGACACAAGGCCTGTTTCCACTTTACTGGCACTTGGTTGGGCTAGAGTTGTGGTGATGTAGTTTGCATTGGGTCTGTGCATTGGACTCTATCCTTTTAAGAGAGACCTTTCCTGATCACCTTCTAAATTGTCTTTGTCTAGAAAATGTTGTATTCCATCTTTTGGTGTGTTCTGATGCTCTAAATTGTTTTATGCCTAATTTACTTAAAAGAATTTGAAGCAATGTGAGGGAGAACTCAATGAGTATCTGCCTTTGCTCAGCCATTTTGGCTCCAATTCCTGTAGTCACTATTCTTCAAATTTATCATTATTTCTACATTAGCTATTAGTTCACTTTACTAAACAGTTATCTGTGTAAGATCTCTCATCATCATTCCCTTTATCTTTTGAAAAATGAAATTATTATTTAGGAAAAATCTCCTTTTGTCAATGCTATACAATGGATACATGGATAATGGAAACCCACTGTCACAACTGAGAGGCAGCCATTTCAAATAAAGAAACTGCTTCACAATCAGAAAGGTTTGTACTCCAGTACCTGCCTCAGGCACAAACAAGCTATGTATCTCTGGGAAGTCATTTAAATTTGTGCTCAAGGCAACTTTCTAAAATTAGAAGTTGTAGGTAAGGTACAATCATGTGTCAGTGAAGAGAGTTTCCTGACCTAAGAGTTACAAATGCCAAATAAAATTATTGGCTCAGTCTCAAACTCTTGTCCTGTCACTATTAAAGTATAGTTAATCTATGATATAGACAACTTTCTTTTAAAAAAATATTTTCCTCAATTTTGATGAAAATATTCTCTGACATGATTGCTTATTATGATTTATGGATTTACTCTTATGAATTTATGAAGTTAGTATCCCAGCTGTTAATCTAGTCTCTCTTTTTACCACCCCATAGTGGTGAAGATAAAATATTATAATCTCTAAAGCCTTGACTAACAAAGAATAGCCAAATGTACAATCTATTCAGCAATTTATGATAACCTAATTCAGGACTGTACAAGTTGTTTTTTTTGCATTATGGTAATATAGCACATAGATAATAATTCAGAGGACTAGGAAACACCAGGAATTGCAAAACAAATGAAGTTCTTTTCTTTCCATTCTTAACTCTCCCCACTTCGACACAACTCTTTCATCATTCAACATACATAGGCTTTTTTTTTAGTTAAAGATCCTTGTGGATAATAATCATTTAACATTAATGCACTGAAATTCAAAATAAATCCAAAGCAAAAATGAACATTAATACTTACTTGATAGAGTTCTGAACTAGTCTCACCATTCAATATTTTGAAATTATAATGCAAAAGTTATTAAGTTGGGTATACATTGTGATGTGGACAGACTATAACTTTGTCTATTCCCAAAAATGATCAAAGAAAGAGGAAAAAGACAGATATGTCAAAATTATATGTTTTTTTCAAAAGTGTGGCACATATATATGCATATGTGTGTGTGTGAGAGAGAGATGAAGATAGAAAGTGAAACAAAAAGAGAGACACAGAATGTCCGAAATAGAAATAGAAACAGAGATTATTTTTGATATTTAAAGATATTGTTATAGAAAATCTTTCATATTGTAAGTGAAATGATGTTAACTTGATAAAATCTAAAAATAAAATACCACATCTCAATAATCTTAAAGTTTGCTAAAGTTTTTACATTATGTCTTAATAACAATTCAATTCTGGTTTAATTCCCTAAAAATAAAACATCTTATCACTGAGTCATCATCCATTTGAAATATCTTTGACTATATAAGATATAAATAAACACTTATGCAATTGTTTTGTCCCCAATACATTTAGTCTTTTATTTGTATGTTATAAGTAGGTCAAAATTGAAGAAGTACTTTTCTCTAATAATGACTCACACTTAGATAATTCTTCAAGTTTTGCAATGAAAGTACTGCATAATAGTTTGGTTAAATAGGTAAAAATAGTGTTAATGTATCTAATTTACAGATGAAAAAAACTAAGAGCTGGAAAACTTGTATTTTGGTTAATCTTTAACAGTTAGTATGTGCACCAGCCCTGAATTTGGGAAGACTTGAATTCAAATATGATCTTAGACACTTAACACTTCCTAGCTGTGAGACCCTGGGCAAATCACATAACCCCAATTGCCTAAGCTAAAAAAAAATAGTATGTGGTAGAATACAGAGTTGATATTAAGTTATCTGAATTTAGGGTTCCTAAAGGTAAAGCAACTCCAGAGGAAGCCACAAAGGGAGACATGAGCTGGACCTGATGTCACAAGGCTTTCTTTGAAGATTGCATATAGGATCTTAAAAGAAAGTTAGAAGAAAAATGAGGAAATGAAATGAGATCACTGCAAGAAGGAATGGAAAAAATGGAAAAAGAATGCAAAAACCAAAAAAAAAATTAATTGGCCAAGAGCAAAAGGAGCTAAAAAAAATAACTGAATAAAATAATGCACTAAAAATTAGTATTCAACAAATGGAAGCGAATGATTCAATAAGAATTTAAGAATCAATCAAACAAAAACAAAAAAAAAAAGAAAAAATTGAAGAAAATATGAAATATCTCCTAGGGAAAAAAACAGATCTGGAAAATAGATCTAGGAGAGAAAATCTAAGGATTATTGGGCTTTCTGAAAGCCATGATGAAAACAAGAACCTGTGCATTATCTTACAGAAAATCATAAAAGGAAACTGCCCTGATATTTTAGAATCAGAAGGTAAAATAGCCATCAAAATAAATCCAGCAATCACCTCCTAAAAAAGACCCTAACATTAAATTCCCAAGGAATATAGTGGCTAAATTTCAGAATTATTATACCAAGTAAAAGATATTGCAAGGAGCCAGAAAGAATCTAGATAGCATTTACAATGTCTTATATATTTTCCTTAAAATGGAGATTCTGGGAGGAATCAGGCATAAGAGGAAAGGTCATGACATACTTGAAATTCTTGAGAAGTCTGGGTGAGGAAGTAAAGTAGGTTTTTGTAACGTGACAGGGAGATTAAGGAAAAGTCAAGTAAAAATACTGGAGATGAATGAAGTCATGTCTGGGCTGAGGTCTTGGGGATGAGGTAAAGTTGGTGGTCTGAGTGGCATAACAAAAACTGACAAAATATTGTGTCATGATACAAGGGCATTTGTTCAGATATATCTGACAAATATGCCTGTATATATGTCATGCTCTTTTATACATATATCAGTGTTGTAGGTCTGGAAGACTGAAATTTCAGAAACAAAATTATAATTTTAATTCAATACTTAGAAGGAGAAATATCATATTTCTACTTTAATTCAAATTTCTAAAAATAAATCATAAACCCAAATGGAGGGTTTTCCAGTAAAATTAATAAATGCACTCTTTATAACTACATTTTAAAATATTAAAAATGGAAGATATTTAGAAAAATGGACATTTCAATGGAGGAAATTATTATAAGATTTTGAACGTCTTGATTTGTGTTTGGAAAATTCCAAACATAAATGATGAAAAAGTTAGCATTTTTCCATTTGGAAAAATAACAATTAATTAATTTTGTTGTATTGCAAATATTTTCATGTTATTCTGATTTGCTATTCTTAGTAATTTATTCAAAATGAAAGAAAACTATCCTTTTTGGTCATTTTGAGAATTAATAGAATTATGAAAATATGACATTATCAGTCTGAGAGAGGATCATTTCCTCCTTCAACAAGGTTTGTTGTCAGTTTGATTGTCAGTTCACTTATCCAGTATTTTATAAAGGGGATTTTTGGCCAGGTATTGATTTGAGGTAATTTCCTCAATGTTCTCATCCCACTCTATTTGTGGACTGAAATAAAACTCTTAGCAAGTTTCCTTAGTGATCATTGAATCCAATCAAACACCTCTAAATGTCCAGCATGTGGCAGTATTATAATCAATCCAACTTCAAACACTTATCAAACATCTACTATGTGCCAAACACTAATAAATTTTTGGTGACAAATATAAAAATAAGTATTTTTCCTCTTAGAAAATTATATATTATTGGACAAATAGAAAATTTTATAACTAATGGGGAAAATCACCATCAAAAGACAAGAAATAATTGATTATATAAAAAGAAAATTAAAAATTTCAGTAAAAAAGTTAGAGAACTGAAAAATTTAGGACAGAAGGGAAAAATAAGGAGAAATATCTCTGACCATATGGAATAATATAAGCTATTTGAAGGTTTTTTCATAAAAATGTAGATGGACTGTCTAAGAATGAAGCAGGATCTCATAGACCAAAGAATTATTAATTGTATCCATAGGTTATAACATGCATGAGAGTATCAGTAATAAGATATAGTAAAGTATATTTTAATTAGTGAATCCTTGTACAAGGGTGAATATTAAAGATAAGATAAAAAATAAAAAAAAAAGATAATGCTTTCATAGGACATGTGTTCAAGTATGATGGGAGGCCTAATAAAATATCATAAAATCTAACAGCTCGTATTTACTGTTTGGAACTACAGGTGAAATCAATCGGTCAACTTGCAAGCAAGTATGCAGGATCTATTATATATAAAGTATTGTGTAGGATAATGCCACAAATATGAAAGAAAGTGATTCTCAAGTTTTAATGCTTACTTTTTACATCCTTTTGCATTGTCCAATTGAACTTTTAAATGAGTTGTTTGGTTCATTGGATTTTTTTTTTCATTTCACCAATGATAATTTTTAGGGAGTTCTTCTCTCTTTCCATTTCACCAATTCTATTTTTCAAGTTATTTTCTTCAGAATTTTTTTTTTCCATTTCATCAATTGTATTGTTAAGGAATAGTTTTCTTAATGCAATTTCTGTTTCCTTTCCCAAACTCTCTTAAAAAAAATTCTCTTTTCCTTTTCTCCACTTTTCTTCTAACTTTCTTTTAAAATACTTTTCAAATTCTTACAAAAGAGTCTTTTGAGTTAGAGGCCACTTTATATCACTCTTTGAAGCTTCATCTGGAGGCGCTATGCCTTTAGTGTCCTCAGGGTTTAGATTCTGTTTTTCCCTGTCTTCATAGTAGCTGTTTATAGTCAGGGACCCTCACCCCTTTTTTTCTCATTCTAAAGGTTGAGATCTGTTCTCATGACAATGGGGAGATTGTCCTTAGCTTCTTCTACAGTGAAACAGGGATTTTGGGCTATCCTGGTCATGGTATTACTGGCTTCCTCTTCATTCTAGGTGGGCATGGCCAAGTCCCACTTGATATGTTAGGGTTTGTGGGCTCACTATTTGCTTTCTGCATTTGCTTTGGAGGTCTCACAGTTAGTGAGATCCTAACATCCACTGCCTTTTGAAACAGGACAGAGAAACGAATATTGCTGTATTATGACTAAGAGCTTCCCATTATATTCCCTAGGCAAGGCACCCTTCCTTCCTGTGGCTCTGCCTGCACTGAGCCTGTGCTGGGACATGTCCCCCTTGGTACTCCCACTGCCCAATCGAGACAGACCTTCACTGAAGTCCTTGCAAGATATCTTCTGCTGGATATTTGTTACAATGCAAATATTTGTGGGTTCTGTCATGCCAAAATCTGTTCAGAGGCTTGATCTGGTCTAGATTCTGAGGAAAGCTAGAAAAACTCAGGCAAAGCCCTGAATACTGTTTGCCATCTTCACTCTGCCCCACATATATTCTATTATTTAATAATAATAACCAATATTTATTAAGACCTTGAAAATTTTGAAATTCCATTATATATTTTATCTTACTTGACTCAAGGCAATCATGTTTTAGGGTATATAGAGTACATTTTACAAAAGTTCTATTTTACAAAAGAAGGAAAAAAAGTTGATAGGGGCTGGATGATTAATGTCACAGATCTAGTCAGTTATCTAATGCAAAATTTGAACTCAGGACTTCCTAACTCCAAGTTCAGTACTCTATCCACTATCCATTTAGTCAATTAAGGTAAAGTCTATTATCCATATTTTGACATATACAAAAATGATTAAGAAACACAATTTGGTCAGATAAGAGGATTAAGAACTGATATAATTAGTAAGAGTTTCATGTATAATGTGTCAATGGAACTGATGATTGGAGAAAAATAGATGTTCTTTTAAAAAAAGTAAAAGTAAAGAGAAAATTAGTTTCACACATGGGATGAAAAGAAATAGACAAAGAAAATAGAAAAATAGAATCCAAGAAAAAATATGTATGAAGTTATAAGAAAACCAAATTGAGTGATCTAAAGTGTTTATAAATGAGAATAATGCAGAATAAAAGTAGATGGTGGATTGCATTCAAGTTGTAAAGCATTATGAATAACAGAAAAGAGTTGATTTTTTTTGGAAATTATTATTGGCATAGAAAAGAAACAGAACTACTCAGATCTACACAATGGGGAAAATCAGTTTGACAGCAAATAGCATAATAATTGCAATGAGGAGAGATGCAAGGTATGCAGATTAATCAGATTATTGTTATGATAACTTCATGTAAAGGTGCAAACCTAAATAGGAGGCGCTCTGGTCAGTTTTACTGCACTTATCCCAGTAAAATTCTAATATTCCCAAAGAACCATATACTAATCAATAATTGCAATGATTAACCACAGTGATAATATTCCACTCTAAAATACACAGAAAGTTAGCCAGTAGTTCAAAAATAATAGAAAAAGACCCTTTCTCAGCTCTAACCCTATTCGCACACAGCCAGCAAAATGTATTTTTTCCTTTTTCTTTTTATTTTAATTAAAATTTTTTGTTTGCAAAACATATGTATGGGTAATACTTCAGCATTAACCCTTACAAAGCTTTCTGTTACAAATTTTCCCCCCTAGTCCCCACCCTTCCCCTAGATGGCAGGAAATCCACTACATATTAATTATGTTAAAATACTTGACAAATTGAATATATGTATACATATTTGCACATTTATCATTGTTATGCAAGAAAAATTGTATCTACAAGAAAAAAAATTCAGAGAAAAGAAACACAATGCAAGCAAGCATAAATAGAGAGCATGAAAATGTTATGTTGTGTTCTACATTTCATAACTCTCTCTCTGGGTACATATGGCTTTCTTCACTGAACAATGGGAACTGGTTTGAAACATTACATTGTTGAAGAGAGCCACGTCCATCAGAATTGATTGTCATATAGTATTGTTGTTGCCGTGTACACTGATCTCCTGGTTCTGCGTTCTGCTTATTTCACTCAGCATCAGTCCATGCAAGTCTCTCCAGGCCTCTCTGAAATCATCCTGCTGGTCGTTTCTTATAGAACAATAATATTCCATAACATTCATATACCATAATTTGTTGAGCCATTCTCCAATTGATGGGCATCCATTCAATTTCCAGTTTCTAGCCACTACAAAAAGGGCTGCCACAAAGATTCTTGCACATGTGGGGCCCTTTCCTTCTTTTATGATTTCTTTGGGATATAAGCCCACATAGAAACACTGTTGGGTCAAAGAATATACACAGTTTGATAACTTTTTGGGCATAGTTCCAAATTGCTCTCCAGTATGGCTGGATCTGTTCACAGTTCCACCAACAATGTATCAGTGTCCCAGTTTTAACACATCCCCGCCAACATTTGTCATTATCATTTCCTGTCATTTTAGCCAATCTGACGTGTGTAGTGGCACCTCAAAGTTGTCTTAATTTGCATTCCTCTGATCAATAATGATTTGGAATACCTTTTCACATGACTAGAAATAGGTTTAATTTCATCATCTGAAAATTTTCTGTTCATATCCTTTGACCATTTATCAATTGGAGAATGGCTTGAATTCTTATAAATATGAAATAATTCTCTATATATTTTAGAAATGAGGCCTTTATCAGAACCCTTAAATGTAAAGATGATTTCCCAATTTATTGCTTCCCTCCTAATATTGTCTGCATTAGTTTTGTTTGTATAAAAACTTTTTAACTTAATATAGTCAAAGTTATCTATCTGGTGTTCAATTAAGCGTTCCAGTTCTTCTTTGGACATAAATTATTTCATCTCCACAGGTCTGAGAACTAAACTATGCTACGTTCCCCTAATTTACTTATGATATCAATCTTTATATCCAAATCATGAACCTATTAAATCTTATATTGGTATGTGGTGTTAGGTGTGGGTCAAGCCCTAATTTCTTCTGCACTAGCTTCCAATTTTTCTGGCAGTTTTTGTGAAATAGTGAATATTTATCCCAGAAGCTGGGGTCTTTGGGTTTATCAAACACTAAATTGCTATAGTTATTGACTAGTGTGTCCAGTGATTCTATCCTATGCCACTGATCGACTACTCTATTTCTTAGCCAGTACCAAATGGTTTTGATGACCACTGTTTTATAACATAATTTTAGATCAGGTACAGCAAGGCCACCTTCATCTGCCTTTTTTCCCCATTAATTCCCTTGAAATTCTTGACCTTTTGTTCTTCCAAATGAACTTTGCTACTATTTTTTCTAGATCTGTAAAATAATTTCTTGGGAGTTTGATTGGTATGGCAATAAATAAGTAAATCAGTTTGGGTAGTATTGTCAACTTTTATTATATTTGCTCGGCCTACCCATGAGCATTTAATGTTTTTTTCCAGTTGACTAGGTCTGACCTGATTTGTGTGGAAAGTGTTTTGTAGTTTATTTCATATAGTTTCTGACTTTTCCTTGGCAGATAGATTTGCGAATATTTTATACTATCAAATGTTATTTTGAATGGAATTTCTTTGTGTATCACTTGCTGCTGAACTTTGTTGGTAATATATAAAAATGCTTATGATATATGTGAATTTATTTTGTATCCTGTAACTTTGCTAAAGTTGTGAACTGTTTCTAGCAGTTTTTTAGTTGAGTCTCTAGGGTTCTCTAAGTATACCATTATGTCATCTGCAAAGAGTGATAATTTGGAATCATTAGCTACTCTAATTCCTTTTATCTCTTTTTTCTTCTTACTGCCAAAGCTAACATTTCTAATTCAATATTAAATAGTAATGTTGACAGTGGGCAGACTTGTTTCACTCCTGATCTTATAGGGAATGGTTCTAGTTTGTCTCCGTTACATATGATGCTTGGTGACGGTTTTAAATAGATACGACTAATCATTTTAAGGAAAAACCCATTTATTCCTATACTCTCTAGTGTTTTTAATAGGAATGGGTGTTGGATTTTCTCAAAAGCTTTTTCTGCATCTATTGAAATAATCATATGATTTTTGTTAGTTTGGTTATTAATATAATTGATGATGCTGATAGTTTTCCTAATATTGAACCAGCCTGGCATTCCTGGTATAAATCCTACTTGGTCATAGTGTATTATACTGGGGAGGACTTTCTGTAATCTCATTGCTAATATCTTATGTAAATTTTTTTGCATCAATATTCATTAGGGAAATTAGTCTATAATTTTCTTTCTTCGTTTTCACCCTACCTGGTTTCCCTATCAGCACCATATCTGTATCATAAATGGAATTTGGTAGTGTACCTTCTGTCCCTATTTTCTCAAATATTTTGTGTAGTATTGGAATTAATTGTTCTTTGAATGGTTGGTAGAATTCACATGTAAATCCCTCTGGCGCTGGAGATTTTTTCTTAGGGAGTTGGTTAATAGCTTATTCTATTTCTTTTTCTAATATGGGGCTATTTAAATAATTTATTTCCTCTTCTGTTAACCTAGGCAACTATATTTTTGTAGACATTCCTCCATTTCATTTAGATTATCAAATTTATTGGCATAAAGTTGGGCAAAGTAACTTCTAATTATGCTCTAATTTCCTCTTTATTGGAGGAAAGTTCTCCCTTATCATTCTTGAGACTAACAATTTGATTTTCCTCTTTCCTTTTTCTAATCAAATTAACTAAAAGCTTATGTATTTTGTTGTTTTTTTCATAATACCAACTCAGTTTTATTTATTAATTAAATAATTTTCTTATTTTCAATTTTATTGATCCCCCCTTTTATTTTTAGGATTTCCAATTTGGTATTTAATTGTGGGTTTTTAATTTGTTCTTTTTCTAGCTTTTTAAATCGTAAGCCCAACTCATTGATCTTCTCTTTCTCTATTTTATGCAAGTAAGCCTCTAAGGATATAAAATTATCCCTTATAACCTCTTTTGCTGTATCCCACAAATTTTGGTATGTGGTCTCATTATTGTCATTCTCCTGGATGAAATTATTGATTGTGTCTATGATTTGCTTTTTCACCCATTCATTCTTTAAAATTATATTATTTAATTTTCAATCAGTTTTTGGTCTATGTTCTCCTGGCCTTTTATTGCACTTTTATTGCATCATGATCTGAAAAGGATGCTTTTACTATTTCTGCTTTTCTGCATTTGATTTTGAGGTTTTTATGCCCTAACACATGATCAATTTTCGTATAAGTTCAATGAACCCCTGAGAAAAAAGTATACTCCGTTCTATTGCCATTCAATTTCCTCTAGAGATCTATCACACCTAAATTTTCTAACATTTTGTTTACCTCCCTAAGTCCTTTCTTATTTATTTTGTGGTTTGATTTATCTAATTCTGAGAGAGCAAGGTTGAGATCCCCCACTAGTAGAGTTTGGCTTTCTATTTCTTCTTGCATCTCTCTTAATTTCTCCCCTAGGAATTTGGATGCTATACCACTTGGTGTATATATATTTAGTAATGATATTGCTACATTATTTATGCTACCCTTTAATGTTCATTCTAACTCGATAAGTTATTCTTGGCTGTAATCCAAGTTCTTTTGCCTTTTGGAATATCTGATTCCAGGCCCTCCGATCCTTCAATGTGGAAGCTGTTAGATCTTGTGTGATTCTAATTACAATTCCTCAGTATTTGAATTGTTTCTTTCTACCTGCTTGCAATATCTTTTCCTTGGTGCAACAATCCTGAAATTTGGCAACGATATTCCTTGAGGTTTTACTTTTGGGGTCTCTTTTAAGAGGTGTTTGGTGAATTCTTT
>JAJPUD010011163.1:0-11554 GCA_023553655.1 Myrmecobius fasciatus | reverse complement strand
GCTCATGTCTGCCTTTGTGGCTTCCTCTGGGGTTCCATTTCCTTTAGGACCCTCAGTATCTGGGCTCTGCCCTTCTTTCTCTCCATAAAATCTGTCTTATGGTAAGAGCTCTCTTTTGCTTCTTACTCATTTTTTACAGCATGAGGTCTGATTCAAGCAGGGGACACAGCCGTTTCAATTTGACCAGGGGTAGTTTGTGTAGTCTTCCTGGTGAGGGGCTGGTTGAACTTGTTCTGCACTCAGGTGCTCTCAATCCACCCTTTACCAAAGGCAGATTTGCCAAACCACCTGCCCGCAAGCAGAGCAAAGTGGTCCAGGCATTTCCCAGGGACTTCCTGGGTGCCTAGAATCCATCACATTCTGTCCCAGCCCTGGTCTTCCGCTCCTGCTGGAAATGTATTGTACTCCAAGTAATTGGGGGAGCTTTCACTCCAGAACCAGTTCAGAAGCTTAATTTGCTCTTGGTTTGAGGGAAGATCAGAGGAGCTCACAGAGAATGGTGTCTACACTCCACCATCTTCAGCCAGCACAATGTATACAAAATGATGTTTCCAATCAAAATTTTATTTCTCTTCCCAAGGCAGGGTTCTGCTGTGACACTGGATCACTAGAGGTGTAAACTGTCCGCTTAGTGATGTTCCAATATTCATTGCCATAATTCTTTCAAATGTAAGTTGCTCAAAACTAGGCAGTCAGTGTTGACTGGATTACTATATGAGGTAATGGTGTCAGATTCTATTTTTGCCTTCTGTTATATTAGAATTAGTCAGGAAAAAGACCAAGCATGACATGCAAAAAAAAAAAAGTTTTCAAGCTACTGTCTATGCCTTTTTCCCTGTCTAGGTCTTTATAATTCATTGCTACAAAAAAAAAAAAAAAAAAAACTAGATGCAAAAATCCTATGGGACTCTGTCTGAAAATACCAACAATAGAGGTCTCCACTGAAGATTGGTCTTAGGCATCCTGGTGAAAATGAACAATCTTTCATTAATTCAGTGCCACAGTAGTCAAGGATAATGTTGGGCAAGGAAACATAAAGTCTCAAATTTTCTCTCTTGAAATCAGAAAGTTCTACATATTCAATATCCTGGAATTCAGAGGTCCAAGGGGTACAAATTCAAGATAAAGTTCCGGGCAGAGCCCAAAGAGACCTATGGTGCTACCAAGCAAGTTCTGTAGTACCTAAAAGTTAAGTAGGAGGCAGAAGGTAGACCTAGCATGAAGTTAGATTAGGAAATAAAGGCCAATATGAAACCAAACTAGGAACTAAACCTAGAAAAATGAATAAAGGAATCCACTATCAAATTTCATGTTAACTCCTTAATAATTTCAAGCAGAGACTTTTAAAAGCAGTAGTGCATAAGTTAAATACAAAAGAGGGAAAAACATATATCTTGAAGTGGATTGTTGGTTCTGTTCTAAGCTTTTTCAAAAATTGACAAGAAAAGAATGTAAAGAAGAGAATATGCTTACCTAGAAATAAAGATGAATGGGTAGAATTTGCTATTTCTCATAACTAGGTTGTGTAGAAACACATACAAACATGGAAAGAGAAGTGGAAAGTGTATATATTATATTTATACCATTTATTTGAAATGGAAAAAAAAATGAAAGATTGAACACACAGAGATATGCCTACAAATAGATTAATATAAAAAAGATACAAAACCAAAAGGAAAACAAGAAGGGAAAGGAAGATTAAGAGAAAAGATAATAGCAAAAAGGAATAACCCAAAAAAGAAGTTTCATGCACCCAAAATAGGAATTTAAAGAGGAAGGAAAAGAAATAAAGAAAAGAAGCAGAATATAAGAGAACATTTTAGATTATAATATGAGTATTATAAAATATCATTACGCCCTAAAATGATAAACCCTTTCCAAAAAGCAGCTCAATTTCAAAAACTAGCATTCACAACTCATTGTATGAAGGAAACAATCTGAAATGAACATTCAAAATTCATAATAGCGTTCCTATTTTTTTTGTTCTGTTTTTGGAAAAGAAAGGAAGGAGCAAAGATAGATAGAAAGATAGATAAATGTGTATGTAGAAACAGATAAACATAAATGTGGTTATAGATGATACAGATAAAGAAGTAGATGACATAAATAACTATCTCTACCTATGTGTGTATTGGAAATATATATATATATATATATATGTATATATATATATATATATATACCCGATATATATACATATATGCATGTACAAAGCATTTATGTATGTAACTACATGCATGTACATGCATTATGTATCTCAATGAATTGTTCAGGGAACTACTTATGAATTAAGGTAGTAGCAGTGTGAGAGGAGACACAACAGGAATTAGTTGGATATATGACTTGACATGGAGTGAAGAATGAAAAATAAAAATGAAATGGACAATGGTTCAATAAATAATAAGAGGAAAACTTGGAAGGGGGAGGTATTGATAAACATATAATGTTATTTTTATACATGTTGAACACATATGCATATTGTGTGTATACATATGTATATGTATACACAAATATATACGTGTGTGCATATTAATTTAAAAAAAACAAAGCACACACACACACAAAGATAGCAGGACATTATTGTAGATTGGAGGTAATAACTGACTGAAAGTTTTTGCATTGTTTAAAGTGCCTAGCATTTTAGGAAAACAGAAAAAGTAATATTAAAGAAGGGGCATACTTATATTATTTAACTTAAAAATAGTTGTTTTTAAATATTGCAAGCAACGATAGTAATGTAATCAAACACAGCCATGTAAAATCCACTATTTTGTCTTAGGACTATTATCTAATTTAACAAAGTCTGCAAAGTAATAAATGCCCAGAGTTAATTTACTGAGGTGAAAAATAACTGTTCATTCGTATTTCTCCTTACATGTTAATTGACTTTGGCATTTTTCCTTAAGACAATCCATCTCAGTCAAATAAAACAAACTGTTGTCAATTTATTTGGAGTGCAAGGGCTCCTGTGTATGCAAAGCTTCCTTTAAGCAATGGTAGATCTGTCCATTCTGTGTACATATGAGGAACTTGTCTCTTATTTAACATTCAGGTAGCCACACATTCATACTGAGCATTGATAATAACATGAAATAGCAAATTATGCATTTTGATGAATCTGATCAGATTATGATAATTAAATTAAATACAAGCTACAATGCATGACTTACTCAATATTACCTACAATACTATGTACAAAAATGACAATAAATTCACCTGTTAGTATTAAAAGAAAAAATTTAGCATTTTTTATTTTCTTCATTATAATATAGTCACATTTAAATAAAAATTATTTAGATTGACCACCTCATATTTTGCATACTTGTAACACTTTAAAATGTAATGTTTTTCCCTATTGGAACTAAACATTGCTAATGGCCACAACTTGCCAAGGTAATAAAAATATTGTATACAGACACACACATACACATATAATTAGATAGATAGAATTATATGCACACATACATGCATGTATTCATGTGTATGTACACATGCATATGCATACTGATATATACATACATGCATGTATACATGGTGCACATTATATGTGCTCTTGTGCACATAAGTATGTTCATGTTGCTCATGGGTATGTATATTTATGTTTAGGTGTGTGTACATATATGCATATATACGTGTGTGCATACACATAAATTATAGGGTAATAGAAGTCTAAGTGATAATTCCCCGTAGAAAATAAGTACCTAGTAGTCCAAAGTTATAGATAACTATTTATCTTTTCACATCTAGTACTTAGCATTGTACTTTGCTAACAAACTTCTGTTAAATCAAGATATGAATGAATGAATGAATGCAAGTAGTTTTTTAAAGGATATATTATATTCCAGTTCCTGGAATGTAAATTTATATAGTCTATCCCAATATTCATTAATAATATATAAATTTACACAGAATACTGGGAGAAATTCAAATAATAAGAATTGATTTTCATTTAACACTTACTAAAAGTAAGAAACTTTGCTAAGATTTGAAGACACAAAGAAAAATAAAGGAAAAAAAGTCTCTCCCTTAATTTTAATTTTAACTCACTTATTTATTTTAAATTTAATTTTAATTTGCATTTTAATGGTTAATTCTGCAGATACAGAAATAGTATATATATGTGTGGTGTGTGTATGTGTGTGTGCAGTAAATATAGTATAGCTTTGAGGTAACCTGAGAAATGAAATCAGATATAGCTTGAGACACCAGGAGAGATCCTCTATAGAAGACATTCTAGAAATAGAAATAATAAATTATCTCTTTTGGCTTGCTTTCATCAAAACTCAGTTTGAGCACTACCTTCTAGCTGAAACTTTTTCCTTGACCTCTCAAGTTGGGGTTTAGTCCCTCAAAACTGTATTCAATTTAATATATATTTTCTAAATATTTATATGTGTGTAGTCTTTTCTGTCCTTGATGACAGATAACATTATTTCTATCTTTGAATTTCTGGTGACTAGTACAGAGAACAGCACATAATATCTGCTTACCAAATACATGTTGATTTATTGATTATATTTTAAAAAATAAGTTATGAATTGATAAACCAAACTAGCCATATTTTCATTCACCATCTCATTCATTTGATTGTAAAATAAAAGCCGTTATTTGCACCATGGATAGATACCTAAGTGTGAAGTCAGGAAAAAACCTGAATTCACATCCAAACTCAAGTATTTCTTACTTATAAAATTTTGGGCAAATGACAATTTCTGCCTACCTCAATTTTCTCATTTGTAATGATAATAATGGTACCTATTTCATGGTTGTTCTGTGGATAAAATGTCATAATATTTGTAAAGTGTTATCCAAAATTTAAAGGGAGGTGCAAATGTTTTTATTTTTATTAAAATATATGACATGACATATAAAATATTATTTATATTGTTTAGTCATTATTTTAAGTCACATTTGACTTTTGTGATGCCTTTTTGCTTTTCTTTTTGAACAGATATTGGAGGGGTTTGCCATTTTCTTTAGCTTATTTTACAGAGGAGGCAACTAAGGAGTGCCTAGGGTCATTCCCAGAGTAGGAATCTGAACCCAGATTTGAACTGAGGCCTTTCTGCCTTCAGGTCAAGCGGTGTAACCACTGTGGCACCTAACTCCCACTATAAAATATATGCCTATATTATTTTTTTAAAGATTTCATAACCCTCACAGTATTTAGGAGGAAAAGATAGAGGTTAAAATGATCAGTTGCTAAATTCTCATACTTATAAATGACTTCACTCTGAAATAAAGAATCCTATATCAGAAAATTAATTGAGAACTGAATTGAATATCAGAATTCATTTAAAATAATCCCTGCAATTTACAGATGAGAAATTTAAGCAAAGAAATTAAAGGGCTTGTCCAAAGTCACACAACTAGTTAGTGTCAAGTGAATCACAGGAAAGACAAATATAAAATAAAATTAAATCAATCTCATTAACTCAGAATTAGCATTTAGGCATTATAAAATAATTCCCAGTTAGTACTTAAAACTTCTTCCTCAGCAAATTTTAGGGTCTAATTCATGAATAATGAACATATAATGTAAAGTCCATGAATTTATCTAACCAATGGCTCAAGAAATTAAGGATTCCTTCAACATGTCTGCAATTTTTAGGTCCAATGACTCATTATTATAGGTTAAAGAAGTTCTATTTCTATGAGACATTAAGTTATAATTTGAGCTCTTAGAAATGGTGTTTTCATTAACTTCTTTCATTTTATTTATTAGTACTCATTTATATCTAGTTAACAACATGTATTTCCCCTCAAAATAAAAGGCTATACTTCTTTTAAAGTATCTAATTATTTAGTTTATTTTGTTACAATTGCATAGAGAAGCATATTTAAATCATGCTCCATAGAATATAATAAGTGAGGAAATACAAGCATTTTATTCACATGGAATTATTTTCTATATTCCATGAAAATCACAGCATTCATTTAGACATCATCCAGTTCAACCTCTCCTCATGGCATAAATTTCCCAGACAACAATTTCAACTAATAATAGCAAAGCATTTTATGCATTCCCATAAAGATAATATAAACATTTTGCAGCTGAATATTAAAAATCTAGATGACTTTAATATATTTTTTTCTTTATAAGAGAGGTATTGGGGATCACTGGAAAGAGGATTTGACTTGGACTGAGGAAGGTCTGAGTACAAATTTAGGCTTAACATTTACTAGCTATGTGATTCTGAATAAGTCACTTAACCTCTATTCATATAAATTTCCTCATGTCTAAAATGTTGAAAAAAAATATCCATGTCTCAAATAAAATGAATTAACATAATAAATCACGTTTTGCATAGCTTAAATCCCTATATAGATATGGGCTATTTTTATGATCATCACCATCAAGAACAACAAAAAATTACTTGTGTTTGCAAAATTCCACACCTACAATCCACTGGGTTTCTCAAATATTTTCTAATGCCAAATCAGTCATTAATATTTTTAAATAACAAATATTGTTTCCAATAACAAAATGATAAGAATCATATCCCATTCCTTATTTCCTATCCTTGTTTCTACCCCTATTAGATTTTCTTCCAAGAAACAGTCACAATAATTTTATTTTTTCCCCATTTTTTCTAAATATGATAAGCTCTACCTGAGTAACTCAGTTGATGCTATTAGTTAGATTGAACACTACTTCCTTCTTCGATAATATCTTTTTGTGTCAATGTTTTTTATGAAATTATGGAGGATTCCAAAGGCATGCTGTTCAGGTAAAAATGTAATATATTTTTTTTCTTCAATGTGATTACTTGGATTTGTTTGCACTTTTCCTCCTGTTTTCATTGATATATTTGACAATCCTATTTTTATCACCTTAATTTTTTTCTGATAATTCTCATCAAACTACCAAATAAACTCTCTGTATCTGTCTCTGTCTCTCTCTCTCAATCTTTGTCTCACTCTATCTTTGTCTCTGTATGTCTATCTCTCTCCTTCTTTGTCTGTCTCTGTCTCTCTATCTCTGTCTTTGTCTCCTCTAACTCTTTTGCTGTCTATCCTCACTCTTGCTCTCGCTCTAACTCTCTCTACACACATGCACATATAAACATATATATCTATTGCTATCTCTATCTCTATATCTCTCTCTATTGATATACTCTAGAGCCATATGGTTATATATATAGCTATAGATACACACACATGAAAAAGAAAAAGAAAAAAAAAGTTTAAACAAAGCATAAACAAATAAGCTTGTGTCTGCAAAATTCTATACCTATAGTCCATTGGGTTTATCAAATGTTTTCTAGTGTCAAATCATTCATTATAATTTTTAAATATTGTATGTTGTAGTTATTGTTGTTCTTTTCATTTTCATTAATTTATACAGTACATTATGAACATATTAAAATTATGTTCAGCATAATTTCAAAATATTAAAAATTAATGTTTTCTTTATCCTAAAATTCTTTCATTTTTTTTCCCTTTCAATAATGTGGCTAGGAAAAAAAGCTGTCATTTCTAGAAAAAGTGAATTAAGGATGATAACTGAAGTCAAAGCTTTTTTATTGTTTTCTTTTGCACCTTAATTGAATAATGTTATTATCCATCTTTTTCAAGTCAGAAAAACTTCAAAGAAAGTAAGAAGTATTTAGTTTTGAAGTGTTCTTTTCTGTAGGCACCAGTAAAGATATCCTAGAAGTTTGAGTACAATAAATAAATAGCAGTGTCTCCTCATTGACAGGCTACTGATCCTATAGGAGCATCCTGGTCCCTACAGCTATCATTGATGAAAGGCAGTCCTTTAATAGCTGACACCAGTTTTCATCCAACAAATACTAAAAATGACCCCTATTGAGTAGGCAAGGGAGCATATCTGAAACAGCAAGGTAGCATCAGGGAAACATACCACCAACTAATCAAATTATCATGACAAACTTAGCTACCATTTTCTTTCAAATCTGTTTAAGAAAGCTCTTGATGTTGAGCCTGTGAGCAATTAAACAACACTCCTGAATCATTCCCTCTACTTTCAGCTGTAGCCAACACTTAGGGAAATAACTGTTGGATATATAAGATCTGACAATTGCTTGTTCAGGCAATAGTTTCAAAATATCTTGCCTCCTCATTGAAGACCCAGGGGTAGAAAAGTTCTCACCACCAAAGTGTTTGGCATGATCAATGTTTTGCCATTGGAAAGGAATATGGTTTCATCAGTGGAAATGATATTAAACAGGAAAAAATATATTCTGCTTTCCTGCTCCATTGAGTAGACAGTGGAACCTTTTGATCTGTATTGCAGTTGTATAAACTTTCAAGTTTGTTATCCCCTCCTATTAGAATTTGAGCTATTGAAATTAAGGTCTGACTCAATTTTATGTTTTTATTTCCAGCACAGCATTCCAGCAATATTAGCACTTAATATGTATTTGTGCAATTCCTCTATTCCTTTTTTCTTTATTTCCTTTCTTATAAAGGTTAACATATTATGAAAATACATTATCATTATCCCTCCTATTCCTATGCCTAGTACTTATATACAGCTGAAATCCTATTATTCCTCTACTGAGATAAAATTTTTAAAAATCAGTGGTAACCATTTTTATCAAATAAAAGGCATTGTCCTCCTCCTAATATCTGATGCTTAATAAAATATAGACAAAATTATCTGTAGCACCAGTCAAGATTATGTCAAATTTCCTGCTTTCAACAGATATCTGTTTTGTGATAGTTTGTCACGAATTCATCATGGTTTTCCACTTAGCAAATGGCTTTTGTCATACTCTACACTTTGAGATTAATGTTTTTCTCTTATATTTCTAAATTTTCTCAATCATTTAACACAGAAAGAAAATCAGCTTGACCTAGAATTGAACAGGAGAGAGAAGGGTCAATTTCCTTTAGAAGCATCTTCTAATGACATTCTAACTTTCCACAGAAGCTTAGCTATATCTTTCAAATATTGACATCATCTCAATATGACTATAGGAATGAAGAATGGAATAGTCTATTTCATTTTTTTTCCAAAACAATTTTGTTTTGTAGCATCAAGTGTAACAAAAAGGCAAAGAACCAAATCCCTGGTTCTACTGCACACAAAGCGGGGGCCTGGTAGATCTCCAGACCCACAAAGCAAATTCATGGGCATCCCCGTGCTCAGTCTACCCCCAAAGTCCCTACATGATTGACAGCTTCACCAGTTTATGCCAACTCCCCCAGTTTTCCCCATGCTCTCCCACCTTTTACCTCACCACCTCATTCAGGGTACCAAGAAGCCTGGTCCAAAAGTCCCCCCTTTCTCTGCCATTGGGAAGGTCCAGAATGGATCAAGATCTAGAGACTCCATTGCCCAGGGGGGTATTAAGGAGCTCCTCAGGGGCTAAAGAACCTATACCCTGGTGCTTCCACAGCCTGAGCCCACCCAAGGGAAGGCACTCCCAGTGCCCAGCTCAGCCCCTGGTTGGCAAAACAGAGTTATAGAGCTTCACATTTTGTATCTCTAGGTAACTCCTTCCAGCCTCCACCCAGCACAGAGGGCTTGGGCCAGAGAAGCACCAGGAAGAAAGGGAAGCTAGTGGAGACCAAACACACACACACACACACACACACACACACACACACACACACACACACAAATATAAATAGGAGAAAGGTGGGGCAAGCACCAGTAATACTGCCTGCTCCTAGCTCCATCTTTTCTTCTGCTGGCTGGCCAGCCAAGATATGCAAGCTCCCACGCTTTCCAGGGCATGTTTGCACATGCCTGCAGGACAGAGGGCACAGATAGCATCAGCTCCCAGTCCCCACAACCAGGCTCCAGTCTTTTGGAGAGTGGGGGGTTCCTGCTGGCCTCAGGCTCTCCATAATATGTCCAGAACCCTGGGCTCAGGGCTCAGCTTCCCTTCTTCATGGCAAAGTGAGGCAGAAGGACTAGGGAAGGGAATGGGGCACGGAAGGAAAAGCTAGTTCATTTATTTTTTCCAATCTCAGTTTTCAAAATTCTACTCCAAGTTCCACTGGTGTGTAGGGGCTCAGGTCCCTGGAGTGCTCGCAGCTGACAAGCTGGGTCGGTGCCGCCCCCTCTGCCCTACTCCATGATGGAGGTCTATGGAGCGATGTTCTTAGCTTCCCATCATATCCAGATGTACAGTTGGAGTTTGAAGATGGCTCCTAGTTCATAGTGAAAAGGGATGACGTTTACACTCTGGATGAGGAGATTCCCAGGAAAGTCGAGTCTATTTCAAATAATGAAAACTGAATATCAAAAATAATGATATGTAAAGATTGATGGTTAGGGTAGGTATACAACAACTATGCTATGTACTATACAAATACTATAAGAATATACTATAACCAATGAGGAAATTTGGGCTATAGGAATAAAATATAACATCCAAAATTTCGTGAGAGGAATAGAAAAGGGATTGGTGAAAGTGATAGGATGAAGGATAGCGGGAACAAGTAATTGCTCTACTGTAAAACTCTTGATATCAGGAGAAACCGTAAAAGTCTTCAAGTATATCATATAGATACTGTCCAACAAAACTTGGGAAAGACAGGTAATAGTTGAGCAGGATGAACAGTGCTGACTTAGTTTGATTACTATCTTTTAAGGGAACTTCCAAATTGATGAAATTCAAGATCTACTTCAATTTTATATTCAAATTTGAGTATAGAACCAACAACTTAACATAAAAATCTTCATATACCCGTTACTGATCAGTAGGCTATTCTCTGGATGAGCTAAAACTTTCCAAAGTATTTATTGAAATGTAGTTGCAGAATAAAATAGTTCTAGATATGCATAAATAAGAAGGAATAGATCAGAAGTAATACTATCATTAACTTGGAAAACATATAAACTGAAATTAGTTGTTTTGGGCTATTTTATCACACTGTTGACTACTGGAATCTGCAACACACACACACACACACACACACACACACACACACACACACACCCCAAAATCAATAAAACAATAGGTTGTTCTTACCTGAAATGTCTAGCTTTGTTCTCTAAAACGAAATATTTATGATATTAATGCATGTGCATGACAATACAAGTAGTCATTTTAATCAAAGGCTTGCACATAATATAAAGGATTCAAATTTACTTTGCAGCATTTATCACCTTACTTGTTAATTGTTCCCTGCAAAAAAAAAACTTTTAGAATAATGACTACATGAAAATATTGTTTTCATTGAAATTGCAGAGGACAAAATTGAAATATTTTTTTTATAGTTTAAATATAATTTATAGAAAGCATATGAAATTTTGAACTAAATGAGATGTAGGACTAATCTGAGATTTCTACTATAGCCTGTATCTTAGGGTAAGATTTATGAATTACTCAACATGGTTTGTTGAATTTATTTATTCATACACTTTTACATTTACTTTGTGCTTGTATATTTTAGATTGTATCTCCATTTTTATTAACAAAGAAATTGTGAGGCAATTTCTCAAACATCTTATTGAAATAAAAGAATAATATTTCAGCATTCCTAAAAAAAATGAAACTTTATACTTTCTGGGGGAATAGGGAATTAAATTAGTTTGGCATGTTCTTTATAAAATCATTTTTAATTTTTTTTT
>JAJPUD010011162.1:35563-56199 GCA_023553655.1 Myrmecobius fasciatus | reverse complement strand
ACTGCACAAGAAACATCAGATCTAGAAAGAGAAAAAGAAAAAAAAAACAACCTAAGAAGGAAAACAAAATGTATGGAAATATTCATAGAAAGCATTAAAATGCTGTGTTGTGATTCACACTCAGTTCCCACAGGCTTCTCTCTGGATGTATATGACTATCTTCATCGCTGAACAATAGGAACTGTTTTGAATCACATCATTGTTGAAGAGAACCATGTCCATCAAAATTGATCATTGTATAGTCTTGTTGCTGTGTAGAATGTTCTCCTGGTTCTGCTGATTTCACTCAGCATCAGTTCACGCAAGTCTCTCCAGGCCTCTCTGAAATCCTCCTGTTGGTCGTTTCTTACAGAACAATAATATTCCATAACATTCATATACCATCATTTATTCAGCCATTCTCCAATTGATGGGCATCTTTTCAGTTTCCAGTTTCTTGCCACTACAAAAAGGGCTGCCACAAACATTTTTGCACATGTTGGTCCCTTTCCTTCCTTTAAAATCTCTTTGGGATATAGGCCCAGTAGAAACACTGCTGGGTCAAAGGGTATGCACTGCTTGATAACTTTTTGAGCATAGTTCCAAATTGCTCTCCAGAATGGTTGGATCCGTTCACAGTTCCACCAACAATGTATCAGTGTCCCAGTTTTCCCACATCCCCTCCAACAGTTATCATTATCATTTCCTGTCATTTTAGCCAATCTGACAGGTGTGTAGTGGTATCTCAGAGTTGTCTTAATTTGCATTTCTCTGATCAATAGTGACTTGGAGCACCTTTTCATGTGACCGGAAATAGTTTCAATTTCTTCATCTGAAAATTGTCTGTTCATATCTTTTGACCATTTGTCAATTGGAGAATGGCTTGAATTCTTATATATTTGAGTCAATTCTTGATATATTTTAGAAATGAGGCCTTTATCAGAACCTTTGGATGTAAAAATATTTTCCCAGTTTACTGCTACCCTTCTAATCTTGTCTGCATTCATTTTGTTTGTACAAAAACTTTTTAACTTGATATAGTCAAACTTATCTATTTTGTGATTAATGATGACCTCTAGTTCTTCTTTGGTCACAAATTCCTTCCCCCTCCACAGGTCTGAGAGGTAAACCATCCTACATTGTTCTAATTTGTTTATAATATCATTCTTTATGCCTAGATCATGAATCCATTTTGACCTTATCTTGGTATATGGTGTCTAACAGCATTTGTAACAGTAGAGAATACTCCAGATCATTCCATAGAAACTCATTAATAGCTGTCTTGTGGCACTGTTGTCTACTTCTGATGATATTAAGAGAGGTCATTAAAAAGTGCCATTAAGTTGTAAGAATGACATTTTTTTTTGAGAAATATACATTAAATTTACTTTTATTTGTTTTCTATTTTTTTTTTTACAAAAATGTGCATCTTCAATGTACCATCTGATTATGAAAAGAACCTACTTGTTTTTGGTAAGACAAAGAGTTGAAACCTGAATAAAAGAGGAATTTATGATGATCAGCTGACATAACTGCATTAAGGGAACAATGCATATCTCCTAGAGGAGATTTTAAAAAAAGAAAATATAGAAGATTTCACTTTTTCAAATAGAAATGAAGTATTTCTCATTAAAAATTAAAATACTCAACAAGAAATGACTGATAGTTCTTCAATAATTTACAAACACACACACATACACATATATATATGCATAAAATATACATAAATAATCAGTGTTTATTGTGTTTGCTCAAAATCTGATAGTGGTTTCAATGTCCAAACAATAAGAAAGATCATAATTGACTTCATATAGCAAAAAGTGACCAATTGTATGATGTTAAAGGAAGTTAAAATACAAATTAGAAATAATTTAAAATTGTTTTGACATATTTAACTTGAATATAATTTAGTCAGTATGAAAGAAAAACAGTTAAAATGCTTCAAAATGAATATTACATTTATAGCTGGTTTTTATAGCAAATGCAATTTCTGACATAAATCACACTGTAAATTATCATAATAGGACATTCACTTTATTCAGTGTTGCAAAGTAATGAATCATAGAATTATAGAATCTCCAAATTGGAAAGAACTCTGGTGTAAATCTATCCAAACTGTCCTAAAGGAATAATAACAAAACAAAAGAAAACTGCAACACCAAACAAAAAATCCCAATCCCTGATTCGTGGTAATCAAGTTTTAGCTAAAGCACTCCAATCATTAGAGAGCCAATAAGAACACCAAGTTCAAATTATTCAATTTTTGCACAGATATGATTATTATTAATTATTATTTCTTTGTTTCATATTCTGGTCTCCTCAATCTCCCCATTTCTATTCAGAATAAGTAGTTCATAAGTAGCCAGCATAAAGGTAATATAGTAAGAAATAATATTACAAAGGGGAACCTGATAGGAAAAATTGACTCCAAAGATCAAAGGAGTACAATCTATAAATTATATCATATATTAACAACAACTCACATTGATAATAAGTGCTGAACCAAGGGAAGCCATCTCAGTTGTGTTTCTCAAAATTTGTAGATCTCCTCAGCTTTAATCTATCAAAAAAAGATGCTAATAATTTTGAGATGATGACCTTGAAGTTTTACAAATAATTTTGAGATAATTTCAATATATTAATGAATTACTCTCAAGGTGGCACAGTTGGTCTGTTTTCTGACAAAAATCCTAAAAAACTAAAAAAATGAAAACTCAAACCTCAATCTACCTCCAAGCATTCTTTCATCTTAATTAGATCCATGCTGCTCTGTGCAACTGTGATATATGATTATAAGTGAGATTCATTGCTTGTACTCCTCCCTATTCTTTTCCCCATGCTGCCTGCCTTCCTTTACCATTCCATTGTCTGTCCACATGCTGCTATCTGTTTCTGTACCACTTTCCACTACTTTTCTTTGTTAATATGGTCTTTTTGCTCTTATAATTGCTGTGTTTAATTAAAGTGTGATTGCCACTAGGTTTCTTGCTGCCAATTGTGGTCTTTCCCATTGAATACCCAAACAACCAGGAATACCTTCCCCTACTTCATAATCATTTCTATCTGCCAGTTTTGTATTGTTGCACCTCTGCAGTCTTCTGCCTTCTCACTTGTTTTATGCCTTCCCATTACCCCATTGCCCTTAGATTGTTGGCATCTGTTCATTAAAATCACACAAAAGTGGCAAATTACCAGTACAGAAAGCATTTCAGGCATGAAAAATAAAAGTGATTACATTTTGTGTATATAAAAATGTTTCACATGCATTAAGATAACCTTGTTAACCTAGATATCACTAATTTAGTTTGTAAACTAACACAGGAAGTACTGTTTACATTAGAGAAGGGCTGACTCAACCTAGGTAATGGAATGAGAAACTTACTCCTATCTGGAAACCTTGATACTCTTGGGCAATCTTCACTCTTTTACTACTGGGGGAAATTACATGAACCCACAAACAAAAACATATATGATAATAGATAAGATTATAGTCGTGACTGCTAATTATATGTTATATGTTATTTGTTCTCTACTGTAGTTTTTACTTCATTCTTTTTCCCCTTTCACACACATATGTATGTGTGTGTACATGTGTGTGTATGTGTGTTTGTATATATATGTATATGTGTATATATACATGTGTGTGTGTGTGTGTGTGTGTGTGTATCCCCACCCATGGATACCTCCCTTCTCTCTCTAATCTTTCCTCCCCTCTTTATCCCACTTCAATTAATTTAAACATCCTTCTATACCTCACCTTATCCTATTCCTTGCTCCCCCATCAATTTTTTATGTATTTTGGAGGATGATTTCATAAATATAAGTATATATATTTGTGTGTGTGTATGAATGTATATTATATATATGTGTGTGTGTTTATGTGTGTATACATAAAGATATGTGTATATAACATATATAACTATACCTATATCTATATAGTTTCTTTTTTAACCCATTCTTGATGTGTGTTTTTTTAGAACTATCACTATTCCTTCACCCTCTAATGCCTTTATGTTTATTCTTTCTCTGCACCTTATAACATAATTACTATTTTACTTTTTCCTAGACAGTTATTTTAGAAGTGCCCCAAATTTTCTTTTTAGCTATCTAATTACTGATATTAATTTTAAATATGTAATATACGTTTCCACGCAAAAATTGTTTAGTCTCTTGAAATTAATCTTTGATGTCTTTTGCATCCTAAATTTTCCATTAAATTCAGGTTTGATTGAAACAAAGTTCTGAAATTCTCCAATTTTGTTGAATGTCCTTTTTTTATCCAATATTATAATTAGTTCTGCTGTATATATTTTTGACCATCCTCTAAACATAATGCTTACATCATTTTAAGGATTATCTACTTGAATCTTGTTTATTTATTTGGATGATGGGTATTTCATACATATTATTTTATTTCATTTTTTTCTCCAAATTTATCATTAAATAATTTAAAGTATTGAAAAGGGCCAGTGTTTACCTTACAATCCCCAAATTATCTAATACTATTAAAGCATTTGTGTAATTCAAAGGCTAAATCAGAGTCTTTTTATTCTTTGCTACATTTTTATTCAGACATTGGGGGGGGGTAGTTATCCTTACTATTCTCTTAATGAACAGGTCCTGAAAGAGCACAGATAGACATTCTAGTCTTTCATTTACTAATATATTAGAAGGATTGTGTTACATATAATGCACAAAAGGTAGAGAAAGTAGAAAATAATTTGAGTGATTAAAGAAATTATGAAAAAAAAATAATAGCTTGGTAAAGAGAGGCAAAAAAAATAATACAGTAGAAAATAGAATTGGACAAATAGTAAAAAAAAAAAAGCTACACTTTAAAACTTTACTGTTAAAAATGAAGCAGACCTGGCCAAATGGTAAAAGACAAACAAAACTTCATTGTTGAAAATAATTCCTTAAAAATTAGAATTCAACATGTAGCTGCTAATGACTTCATCAGACATCAAGAAACAAGACAAAGTCAAAGGAATAAAAAATAGAAGAAAATTTGAAACATCTTAATAGTAAAACAATTGACCTGGAAAATACATTAATACGAGATAATTTTAGGATTATTAATTATTTAAATTTTTTTGAATTATATGCCTGAAAGTCAAGATAAAAGAAAGAATCTAAATGCCATATTTCAAGAATTTATCAAAGAAAATTAACTCATTATCTTAGATCAAGACCACTAAATTGAAATTGAAAAAAAATCCTAATATATCCCCAAATAAAAGATCCCTGGAATATTTTATATTTATGACTGAATTCCAAAGTTTATAGCTCAATGAGAAAATATTTCAAGTAGCCAGAAATAAGCCATTCAAATATTGTACAACCAATATTATAATCATATAAGATGCAGCAACAATCATATTAAAGGAGTAGAGATGTTGAAATATGATATTATAGAAGACAAGAGTTAGATTTATTAAAAAATATAATTAGTAAAATTGGATATAAATGGTAATCATGAAAATAGCCTAATATTGGATAAGAAATCAAGTGTTGGATTAGATGAATAGATTAGTTATGCAATATCCTGTAGAAAATGACAATGAACCCAATGTTTAATAAACACAAAGATCTAAACTTTTGGAGTAAGAATTCACTATATGATAAAAAGTCCTTGAAAAGTGAAAAAAACATTGGGAAGAAACCACATATAGACCAACATATCACATTGTAAAACAAGATTATGGCAGAAGGATAAATGGTTTCATATAAAGGGTAATATCATAACTAAAATTAGGGGAAATGAAATATTGAATATATTTCTGTCAAATCTACGGATAAGGGGAGATTTTATGACCCAAATAGAGTTAGAGAATGCTCTCAGGAAAGAAAATGGACAATTTTGATTACATCAAATTAAAAAGGTTTTGCACAAATAAAAACAGACAAAATTAGAAGGAAAAGATAAAAAGGGGGTGGTATTTATAGCAAATTTCTCTGATAGTTTCCATTTCTCTATTATATAGGGAACAGCTAAATTTATAAATATGCAAGTCATTTTCCAATTAATAAATGGTTAAAAGTTATGAAAAGGTAGATTTTAAAAAGCTATCAATAGTCACATTAAAATAATTTAAATCATTCTTGATTAATGTGATGCAATTTAAAACACTTCTGAAATACCACACCACTAATTGACTAACATGTCAGAGAAGCAAAATAGCAAATGTTAGAGAGCATGTGGGAAAAAAACAGGGACAGTAATGTATTGCTGATGCAGTTGTGAACTGGTCCAATTATTTTGCAGAACAATTTGTAACTAAAGAGGTATGAAACAATCTATCTCGTTTTACCTAGCAATACCATTATTAGTTCTATATATCAAGTGGAACAAAGAAAAGGGCAAAAGACTTATTAATACAAAAATAATTCAAAATAGCACTTTTTATTCACTACAAAGAAATGGAAATTGTGGGGATATTCATTAGTTGGGGAACAAATGAACAAATTGTGATATACAATTGTGATAATATTTCAACACTATTATTTTCTAAGAAAAAATGAGCAGGGTGCTGTCAGAAAAAATCTGAGAAGTCTTAAATGAATTGATACAAAGTGAAGTAAGCAGGACCAAAAAACATTGTAAACAGTAACACAAATATTCTAAAGATGATAACTGTAAATGACTTAGTAACTGATTAAGACAATGATCCAAGATATTTCCAAGGGCCCATGTTGAGAAAAATGCTATTCACTTCCAGAAAGAGAAATGATGAAGTCTACATGTAGATTGAAGTCTAAACTTTTAATATGTATGTATATATATATATATTTCATATTTTTAATTGTGTTTTTGGCACTATGGTTAATATAAAATATGTTTTTCACGATTAGACAGGTATAATCTTGTCTTCTCAGTGGGCAAAGTAAGAGTTGGAGGGAACTTTTTTTTTTAATGAATCTTCAAAAATTTTTAAAAGAATATAAGCACATGGAAACAAAGTTTTATCAGAAAACTGTAATGGAAAGCACAAAATATATAGGAGAACAGTGAAAGCTTGAAGAAGATGTCACTCCCGTGGTACCCTGAAGGAAAGTAATAGTTTCATTTAGTGAAGATATAGCAGGAAGGATAACATGCCCACAAGATAGGATAAAATGAAGTGCAATGAATAATCTATATCATTTAGAATGTAAAGTATATGAAAGAAAATAACAAGAGTTAAGTTTGAAGAAGCATATCATGGAGGGCCTTGAATACTAGGCTAACAAATTTATTATTAATTTTCTTTATTGTTGAGAGGCCCTGCAGATTTTTTTTTTTATATTTTAAAGGGATTATCCAAATAATTGATAATAGCCTGACCTAAAATGGCCAATAGAGAATGGAAGTGTTTTTAGTTAAATTCAAGAAGACTCTTTTTGTTGATCAAACAAAATGGATAAAATACAAAAAACATTCAACTGCAACCTGCAAAAGAATAATATCGAGGCTCTTAGTCCCTAGATATGATGCTTTAAGAACTTATAGAACCCAATATATAGTTATATTAATTAATCTATAAAATTATTATTTTAAATACCTATACATATATATTTATATATAATGTAAATGTAAAATAAATATTATATAAATAAAAAAGAATAAATTGAATATTAATAATATAAATAACAATACATAAACACTACATAATTATGTAATACAATAATTATACTCTTAATGAATATATTTATTTTATGTATATTATATGTAAACATATATATTAGATAAGTTTGAATATTCTTATCTACATAACTAATTCTACCTAGTCTCTCTTCTATTTTAAATTAACAGTTAACAATGGAACATATCTAATTTTACAAATCTACTTTTTTCTTAAGCAAATAATGCTGTCTTTACTTTTTCAAGCTGTCTGCTTCCTAAAATTGAATCCTTAAATTGAGTGGTATATGAGTATGTGTGCTTTGAGAGTGGAGGGACATGGAATTAGATACCAGATTATTATCTCCTATTTCATTTCCACATTGTATAGATTCCTGATTGCATTTTAAAAAGATATATTTTTTATTTCATTAATACTTTTTATTTGCAAAACATATGTATGGGTAATTCTTCAACATTAACCATTACAAAGCTTTCTGTTACAAATTCCCCCCCCCACTCCTCACTCCTCCCCTAGATGGCAGGATATCCACTACATGTTAATTGTGTTAAAATACTTGACAAATAGAATATATGTATAGTTATTTCCAAACATTTTTTTTTTGTGCAGGAGAAATCATATCTACAAGAAAGAATAATCAGATAAAGGAAACACAATGCAAGCAAACACCAATAGAGAACATGGAAATGTTATCTTGTGGTCCATATTTCACATCCCTCTCTCTGGGTGTATATGGCTCTCTTCACTGAACAATTGGAACTGGTTTGAAGCATTTCACTGTTGAAGAGAGTCATGTCCATCAGAACTGATCATCATATACTATTGTTGTTGCTGTGAATAATGATCTCCTGGTTCTGCTCATCTCACTCAGCATCAGTTCATGCAAGTCTCTCCAGGCCTCTCTGAAATCGTCCTGCTGGTCGTTTCTTAGAGAGCAATAATATTCCATAACATTCATATACCATAATTTATTCAGCCACTCTCCAATTGATGGGCATCCATTCAGTTTCCAGTTTCTAGCCACTACAAAAAGAGCTGCTACAAACATTCTTGCACATGTGGGGCCCTTTCCTTCCTTTAAGATGTCTTTGGGATATAAGCCCAATAGAAACACTGCTGGGTCAAAGGGTATGCATAGTTTGATAACTTTTTGAGCATAGCTCCAAATTGCTCTCCAGAATGGTTGGGTCTGTTCACAGTTCCACTAACAATGCATCAGTGTCCCAGCCTTCTCACATCCTCTCCAACACCTGTCATTATCCTTTCCTGTCATTTTAGTTAATCTGACAGGTGTGTAGTGGTACCTCAGAGTTCTCTTAATTTGCATTTCTCTGATCAATAGTGATTTGGAGCACCTTTTCATATGATTATAAATAGTTTTAATTTCATCACCTGAAAATTGTCTGTTCATGTCCTTTGACCATTTATCAATTGAAGAATGGCTTGAATTCTTATAAATATGAGACAATTCTCTACATATCTTAGAGATGAGACCTTTATCAGAACCCTTAAATGTAAAGATGATTTCCCAATTTGATACTTCCCTCCTAATCTGGTCTGCATTAGTTTTGTTTGTACAGAAACTTTTTAACTTAATATAATCAAAATTATCTATCTGGTGTTCAATTAAGAGTTCCAGATCTTCTTTGGACATAAATTTATTCCATCTCCACAGGTCTGAGAGGTAAACTATCCTATGTTCCTCTAATTTGGTTATAATATCACTCTTTATATCTAGATCATGAACCCATTTAGATCTTATCTTGGTGTGCGGTGTTAGGTGTGGGTCCAGCCTTAATTTCTTCCACACTAGTTTCCAATTTTCCCAGAAGTTTTTGCCGAATAGTGAGTACTTATCCCCAAAGCTGGGGTCTTTGAGTTTATCAAACAGTAAATTGCTAAAGTTATTGACTAGATTGTCCTGATATCCTATCCTATGCCACTGATTGACTGCTCTATTTCTCAGCCAGTACCAAATGGTTTTGATGACCTCTGCTTTGTAATATAGTTTTATATCTGGTACAGCAAGGCCACCTTCATCTGTCTTTTTTTTTCATTAATTCCCTTGAAATTCTTGACCTTCTTTTCTTCCAAATGAACTTTGCTACTATTTTTTCTAGATCTGTAAAATAATATCTTGGGACTTTGATTGGTATGGCACTAAATAAGTAAAGTAGTTTGGGTAGTATTGTCATTTTTATTATATTTGCTATGCCTACCCATGAGCACTTAATGTTTTTCCAATTGACTAGGTCTGATCTTATTTGTGTGGAAAATGTTTTGTAGTTTACTTTGTATACTTTCTGACTTTTTCTTGGCAGATAGATTTCCAAATATTTCATGCTATCATCCATTATTTTGAATGGAATTTCTTTTTGTATCTCTTGCTGCTGAACTTTGTGAATTGTTTCTAGTAGTTTTTTAGTTGAGTCTCTAGGGTTCTCTAAGTATACCATCATGTCATCTGCAAAGAGTGATAATTTGGTTTATTCATTACCTACTCTAATTTCTTTTATATCTTTTTCTTCTATTTTTGCTAAAGCTAACATTTCTAATACAATATGAAATAGTAATGGTGACAGTGGGCAGCCTTGTTTCACTCATGATCTTATTGGGAATGGTTCTAGTATGTCTCCATTACATACAATGCTTGCTGATCATTTTAAGTAGATGGTACTAATCATTTTAAGGAAAAGCCCATTTATTCCTATACTCTCTAGTGTTTTTAATAGGAATGAATGGGTGTTGGACTTTATCAAATGCTTTATCTGCATATATGGAGATAATCATATGGTTTTTGTTACTTTGGTTATTAATATAATTGATTATGCTGATAGTTTTCCTGATATTGAACCAGCCCTGCATTACTGGTATAAATCCTACTTGGTCAAGTTGTATTATCCTGGAGATAACTTTCTGTAACCTCATTGCTAAAATCTTATATATAATTTTTGCATCAATATTCGTTAGGGAAATGGGTCTATAGATTTCTTTCTCTGTTTTCACCCTACCTGATTTAGCTATCAGCACCATATCTGTATCATAGAAGGAATTTGGTAGTATACCTTTTGTCCCTATTTTTACAAATAGTTTGTATAGTATTGGAATTAATTGTTCTTTGAATATTTGGTAGAATTCACCTGTAATACTATCTGGCCCTGGAGATTTTTTCTTAGGGAGTTGATTAATAGCTTGTCCTATTTCTTTTTCTAAAATGGGGCTATTTAAATAATTTATTTCCTCTTCTGTTAACCTGGGCAATCTATATTTTTGTAGATATTCCTCCATTTCATTTAGATTATCAAATTCATTGGCATAAAGTTGGGCAAAGAAACTCCTAATTATTACTCTAATTTCCTCTTCATTGGAGGAAAGTTCTCCCTTATCATTTTTGAGACTAACAATTTGATGTTCCTCTTTCCTTTTTCTGATCAAATTAACTAAAGGCTTATCTATTTTGTTGGTTTTTTCATAAAACCAACTCTTAGTTTTATTTATTAATACAATAGTTTTCTTATTTTCAGTTTTATTAATCTCACCTTTTATTTTCAGAATTTCCAATTTGGTATTTAATTGAGGGTTTTCAATTTGCTCTTTTTCTAGTTTTTTTTTTAATTGTAACCCTAATTCATTGATCTTCTCTTTCTCTATTTTATGCAAGTAAGCATCCAGATATATACAGTTACCCCTTATAACCGCTTAGGCTGTATCCCACAAATTTTCGTATGTTGTCTCATTATTGTCATTCTCCTGGATGAAATTATCGATTATATATATAATTTGCTCTTTCACCCATTCATTCTTCAGGATTAGATCATTTAATTTCCAATTAATTTTTGGTCTATTTTCTCCTGGCCTTGTATTACATGTGAGTTTTATTGCATTATGATCTGAAAAGGATACATTTACTATTTCTGCTTTTCTGCATTTGATTTTGAGTTTTTTATGCCCTAACACATGCTCAATTTCTGTATAAGTTCCATGAACCCCTGAGAAAAAAGTATACTCCCTTCTATCGCCATTCAATTTCCTCCAGAGATCTGTCATACCTAACTTTTCTAACATTTTGTTTATCTCCCTAAATTCTTTCTTATTTATTTTGTGGTTTGATTTATCTAATTCTGAGAGAGCAAGGTTGAGATAACCATTAGTATAGTTGTACTGTCTATTTCTCCTTTCATCTCTGTTAGTTTCTCCTCTAGGAATTTGGATGCTATACCACTTGATGCATATATGTTTTGTATTGATACTGCTTCATTGTCTATGGTACCCTTTAGTAAAATATAGTTTCCTTCCTTATCTCTTTTAATTAGATCTATTTTTGCTTTTACTTGATCTGAGATAAGGATTGCTACCCCTGCTTTTTTTTTGTTCACTTGAAGCATAAAAGATTCTGCTCCAGCCCTTTACCTTCACTCTGTATGTATCTCTATGTTTTAGATATGTTTCTTGTAAACAACATATTGTAGGATTCTGGCTTTTAATCCAGTCTGCTACCCGCTTCCGTTTTATGGGAGAGTTCATCCCATTCACATTCACAGTTAAAATGACTATATCTATATTTCCTGCCATCTTATTTAACCAAAGTTATATTTTTCTCTTCCCTTTCCCCTTACTCCATTCCTCTCTCCCCAGTATTTTGTTTTTGATGACCACCTCCCTCTAACAGTCCTCCCTCCTTTAGAAGCCTCCCTCTTTTTTATTCCTTTCCCCTAATCCTTCTATTATTTTATCCCTTTCTTTTCCTCCTTTCCCTCCTACTTCCCTATAAGGAGGGCCACGTTTTTCCCTGAAATCAAATGTGTCTGATATACTCTTTTAGAGCCCAATCTAATGAGAGTAAGATTTACAGAATACTCATCACCCTCCCTTCTTTCCCTCAATTATATTAGATTTTCTATGTCTCTTCATGAGACTTTGCCTTATTTTGCCTCCTTTTTTTACTTTATTTTACCTCCTTCCCCCCCTTTTTTTTACAGTATGATATACCTTCCATTTCTAATTTCTTTTCCATTATTATCAGAGTAAAATCAAATTATACCACCATTCTTTAAGGATACCCTTAATAGAGATAAAGTTCTTGAGAGTTCTTTCCTTTTTACCTTTTAATGCTTCTATAGAGTTTTGTGTTTGGAGGTCAACTTTTTTGTTCAGATCTGGTCTTTTCATTAGAAATAGGTGAAATTCTCCTGTATCATTGAATGACCATCTTCTTCCCTGGAAGATGATGCTCATTCTAGCTGGATAGCTTATTTTTGGCTGTAATCCAAGTTCTTTTGCCTTTCGGAATATCTGATTCCAGGCCCTTCAATCCTTCAATATGGAAGCTGACAGATCCTGTGTAATTCTAATGACAGTTCCTCAGTATCTGAACTGTTTTTTTCTAGCAGCTTGCAATATCTTTTCCTTGGTGTGATAGTCCTGAAATTTGGCCATGATATTGCTTGGGGTTTTAATTTTTGGGTCTCTTTCAGGAGGTGATTGGTGAATTCTTTCCATGCCAATTTTGCCTTCTGATTCTAAAACATCAGGGCAATTCTCTTTCATGATTTCCTGGAAGATAGCATCAAGGTTCTTTTTTTCATTGTGGCTTTTAGAGAGTCCAATAATACTTAGATTGTCTTTCCTGGATCTGTTTTCTAAGTCAGTTGTTTTTCCTAGGAGATATTTCATATTTTCTTCTATTTTTTCATTTTTTTGTTTTTGTTTGATTCTTTAAGTCTTATTGAGTCATTCATTTCAATGTGTTCAATTTTAATTTTTAAGATATTTTTCCTTCAGTTATCTTTTTTAGCTCATTTTTTAGCCAATTGAATTTTTTGGTTCATTGCATTCCTTTTCCATTTTGCCAATTTTATTTTTCAGTGAATTGTCTTTTTCCAATTCACCAATTTTGTTTTTCAGTGAATTGGTGTCTTTTTCCAATTCACTATTTTTGTTTTCCAGTGAGTTGGTGACTTTTTCCAATTCACCAATTTTGTGTATCAGTGAATTGTTGTCTTTTTCCAATTCACCAGATTTATTTTCCAGTTTTTCACATCTCTGTTGCAAGGCAATATTTCCTTCTTGCACTGGTCTCAATTTATTTCCCCATTCTCCTTCTAACTCTCTTTTGAGATTCTTTATGCAATCTTCCAGGAAAGCCTTCTGAAAAGGGCACCAGCTCATGTCCACCTTTGTGATTTCATCTGGGATTGTTTTCAGAATCTCAGGATCTGGGGTTTGCCCTGCTTTCTCTATGTAAAAGCTGTCTATGGTGGGAGCTCTCTTCTGCTTCTTGCTCATGATTTTGAGCTGAGGTATCAGTCACCAGCAGGGAATTCTACTGTAGTTTCAATTTGCCCTGCGGCAGTTTGCTCAGTTGACTTCTGGTCTAAGGCTGGTTGGGCTAGATCCGCACTAGGACCACGTTTTTAGCTGCTCTCAATCCACCCTTTACCAAAGGTAGATCTGCCAAAGCACCTGCCCACAAGCAGAGCAAAGTGGCCCAAGTGTCTCCCAGGGATTTCCGGGCAGCCTAAAATCTTCTGGTCCATCTCAGACCTGTACTTGCACCCCAGCTGCGCACTGACATCTGAGCGCTGGCCTCTGAGCGCAGGGAGTTGCTCGATCCCCTGCCCATCTAAAACTGACCTCCGGAGTTCTGTCAAAGTAGATATTGGATAGAAGTGCATTGTATTCCAAGTATTTGGTGGAGCCCTCACTCCAGAACCAGTTTGGAGGCTCAATTTGTCTGGGTCTGAGGGAAGGTCTCAGGAGCTCACAGAGAACGCTGTCTGCAGTTCACCATCTTGGCTCTGACCCCTAAAAAGATATTTTTAAAGCATGCAAAGTACAAAAAAATCATATATAAAGGCAGTATAACTCAATAATTAAAACATCATGGAATTAATGTAATTGTTTATATGATATTATTCCCAGGGCTTGGAAAATATAAGAGCAAGGAAAGAACTTTTTAGGAAATCCATCTATTAATCAACTTGAGGCCTTGGGCTACTTTTCCCATAATTCTTATGGTGTGGATTTCTTCTGAATTTTTCCTCTCTCAAACATTGCTCTTCAGCATTCATTTATATATCATACATGTTATTTTGTGAATTCTCAAGGAGACTTTCCTTCATTTATTTGTACTTATTCTAATAAATAAGTTTCTTCTACCTATCTGACCTTAGAGAGTTATTCATAATAATGAATTAATTATCATTTGCAACACTCCCTAGGGCAAGGATTCTGTATTGAGTAGATCTTTGCAGTGGAAGAATCTTATTTGAATAAGATTAAAAATGCATAAAAACTGCAAATTGAACTAAAAATGATAAATTAAAACAACAAAAATTCTGTTGGCTTTCATCACAACCGTGAGCTTATAAAGAAAAAAAAAAACAAAAGATTGCTATGGATTTGCATATTAAAATGTGAATTCATAAGGAAACCCTGATCTGTATCCTGGTATAGTACAGTTATTGAACTTTACAGGTAACAAGGAGGTTGGCATATAATTATCTTACTTAAAGAAGAGGATGTGAAGGTTTAAAAGAATGGCAACAAAGAAGAGAATAACATTGTCCTCACAGGAAGATAAGGATAAATGAGCCCTTCTTTTTTAAGAAATAGTGAATCCACTACTTCTTTTTCTAACTCCCATTAGAGTTTTCCTTACAAAAATTCCTTATTTAATTCCTCTTCTCTCCAAGGAAATGTTTTTTATCTTTTCATGGTGTGCCCAATTTACAAATTCTGCAGAGACTAAAAAATACTATAGTGATGGGCCTACAATTAAATTTGAATTCAGTCCAGTTTGAACAGGCAGAACTTTTGCCCCTGTGGGATAATTTCTATTTACTGCTCTGTTTGTTAGAAAACCATCACAGTGGAATGGGGAATGTTGTTGCTGAGGGATTTCATGCAGAGCGATGTTTATTATTTAGAAAATGAGCCAGAAGCTTTAGAAACTATTCCAGTGAAATTTTTGTGTTTAGGTTGAATTCAGGTTTTGAAAGCATAGACTTTAAAGGGAAATCAAAGGGCTAAACAGAACCTTATAGCTAAAAAGAAAACATACCAAATAAAAACAAATCAAAACAAAACAAAACAAAAACCCCAAATCCCTGAAAATAAAATTCTATACTGGAAAAAGCAATCAAATTCATTTCAAATCCCCAAATAGGTAAGTTTTGCATAGTACTAATTAATATCTATCTCTATCCAAAGATATCAGGAAAACAATATATATGAAAATTACCTAAGATACATTTATTTGGAAATCATTTAGGACACACAACCACTTTACTGTTGTAAATGTGAAATGTGAACTTTAATTAATAGATGAACATGATCTAAAAGAAATGTTTAAAATTTCAGATAGCATGATTTTAAGATGAATATTTCTTTATCAACTGATATTTTTATGTTAGAATGTGCTGGGCCAAATATTATTTGTGAAATATTTCCAGTTGAATCAGTTTTTCTTTCTGTATCTCTCATTCCTGTTTCCCTGCCATCATGTTTTCCTTTGCTTGGATAATGTGTTTCTTTCAAAATTGAAGGTATTTATTCTCAAAATTCCTCTGGCCCCATGAATTGGGGTGGGAAGAACTAATTTTTATCAGTTCAAAAATCATCAAATGCCAAATAAGACATTCACATTTGTAGCTGTTCTATGACTGGTTTCTTTTCTTTTTTCTTTTCTAATGCAAACTATAGCATAGTATTGTAGTTTCTCTTTCTTTGATGACACGAAAGAAACACAAAAGTGGTGTAAACTCTTTTAAAAAAGTTTCTCTTCACTGGACTGCCTATATGCTCAAAAGAAGTAAAATTATTGATTATTAAATGTATCTTTCACCCTCCAAAAATGAGAGAAACAAAAGACTGGCAAAGAAGTCTTTTCGAAGGCAGGCAATGTTTGTTTCTTAGATTTACCTGGTACCCAGACTAATTCAGGATTTAGTTGTTTTGGTTATCCATAAGAGGCATTTCAAAAGGAAAATAAGTGAAATACAATTAGTTAATTCAAATTTTCAGCATACTTAGAATACATGTATTTTATGTACTTAACAAGTTACTAAACAATACATCAAGAACCTTGAAAAAAATTAAGCTATTCTAAATCATGACCCAGAAAAACCTTATTTTTGTAGCTCCATTCTATCTTATTTGGATTGGATTTGTGTGTGGGTTGGTGGGAATTGGTGCTTTTTCATAATAATAAAATAAATCATCCCAGAAATGTTTCAGAAAAAAATGAAAGAAGTCAAAAATTTGGAAAGAGTAAGTTTTAATAGATAATTGTCCAATGGTGGGTCAGTAAGCCTAAAGAAATATACCCAGAAAATTAGATGGACATTAATGGAGAATTTAGGAAAGGACATTAACAAGACTCTTGGCCAAGATGGAAAAACATAGTCTTTGCATTGTGTAAGTGATTAACTACATAGATCACAGTATGAATTCACTGAAGTAAACATTAAAATACTTAAGTGTTTGGCAAGTTGTGTGGATATTTTCTGAAACACATTGTATTTTTGATAGTATTCTCACAATAGCAAATAAAAGAAAGAAGTAATGAAAAAAATTATTATCTTTAATATTTAAACCATGTTAAACTCTAGGGTATGAATAGAAAAGACAGTTCTTGTTATTAAGTAATTTATCTTTTTTTATTAAAGCTTTTTATTTGTGTAACATATGTATGGGTAGTTCCCCAGCACTGATCTTTACAAAGCTTTCCATTACAAATTTTACCCCCAGTCCCTTCCCCTCCCCTAGATGGCAGGAAGTCCACTACATGTTAATAATGTTGAAATACTTGACAAATTGTGCAAGAAAAATCCTATCTATAAGAAAAAAAAAGAAAATCAGAGAAAGGAAACAATGCAAGCAAACCTCAATAGAGAGCATGAAAATGTTATGTTGTGATCCATATTTCATATCCCTCTCTCTGGGTGTATATGGTTTTCTTCAGTGAACAATTGGAACTGGTTTGAGACAAAACTTTGTTTCAGAGAGCCATGTCCATCAGAATTGATCATCATGTAATATTGTTGTTGCTGTGTATAATGATCTTCTGGTTCTGCTCGTTTCACTCAGCATCAGTTCATGCAAGTCTCTCCAGGCCTCTCTGAAATCGTCTTGCTGGTCGTTTCTTACAGAGCAATAATATTCCATAACATTCATATACCATAATTTATTCAGCCACTCTCCAATTGATGAGCATCCATTCAGTTTCCAGTTTCTAGCCACTACAAAAAGGGCTGACACAAACATTCTTGCACATGTGGGTCCCTTTCCCTCCTCTAAGATCTCTTTGGGATATAGGCCCAATAGAAACACTGCTGGGTCAAAGGGTACGCACAGTTTGATAACTTTTTGAACATAGCTCCAAATTGCTCTCCAGAATGGTTGGATCTGTTCACAGTTCCACCAACAATGTATTAGTATCCCAGTTTTCCCACATCCCCTCCAACATTCATCGTTATCTTTTCCTGTCATTTTAGCCAATCTGACAGGTGTGTAGTGGTACCTCAGAGTTTTCTTAATTTGCATTTCTCTGATCAATAGTGATTTGGAGAAACTATTCATATGACTAGAGATGGTTTTAATTTCATCATCTGAAAATTGTCTGTTCATATCCCTTGACCACTTATCTATTGAAGAGTGGCTTGAATTCTTATATATATGAGACAATTCTCTATACATTTTAGAAATGAGGCCTTTATCAGAACCATTAAATGTAAAGATGTAGTATTGTCATTTTTATTATTTTCCCTCTGCCTACCCATGAACACTTAACGTTTTTCCAATTGATTAAGTCTGATTTCATTTGTGTGAAAAGTGTTTTGTATTTTAGTTCGCATAGTTTCTGACTTTTCCTTGGCAGATGGATTCCCAAATATTTTATACTATCATCCGTTATTTGGAATGGAATTTCTTTTTTTATCCCTTGCTGCTGAATTTTGTTGGTAATATATAAAAATGTTGCTGATTTATGTGGATTAATTTTGAATTCTGCAACTTTGTTAAAGTTGTGAATTGTTCCTATTAGTTTTTTTAGTTGAATCTCTAGGATTCTCTAAGTATACCATCATGTCATCTGCACAGAGTGATAATTTGGTTTCTTCATTACCTACTCCAATTCCTTTTATCTCTTTTTCTTCTCCTATTGCTAAAGCTAACATTTCTAATACAATATTAAATAGTAATGGTAACAGTGGGCAGCCTTGTTTCACTCCTGATCTTATTGGGAATGGTTCTAGTTTGTCTCCATTACATATGATGCTTGCTGATGGTTTTAAATAGATGCTACTGATCATTTTAAGGAAAAGTCCATTTATTCCTACGTTCTCTAGCATTTTTAATAGGAAAGGGTGTTGGATTTTACCAAATGATTTTTCTGCATCTATTGAGATAATCATATGGTTTTTGTTAGTTTGATTATTAATATAGTTGATTATGGTAGTAGTTTTCCTAATATTGAACCAGCCCTGCATCCCTGGTATAAATCCTACTTGGTCATAATATAGTATCCTGGGGGTGACTTTCTGTAATCTCATTGCTAATATCTTATTTAAAATTTTTGCATCAATATTCATTAGGGAAATTGGTCTATAGTTAGTAATTTATCTTTTAGAAAGGATAACAGATATATGGTTGGTTTCCATTGAATGAGTTTTTTTTTTTTAATAAAAGGTGTATGCCTTTACACAGATTTTACATAGATTATTTCCCCATGCCTGGAATGTACTCTCTCCTCATTTCTGAATTTTGGAAGGAACTAGTTTTTTTCAAAGTTCCGATCCAGGGTTACCTTCTTCCACATGAATCTTTTCCTAATATCCAGGCTGCAAAATGTATAGATATCTGATAGAAACTTTTTTTAAATTTTTTTTTAAATTTTATTTTATTTTTATTTTATTTTATTTGCATAACATATGTGTGGGTAATTCTTCAACAATAACCCTTACATAGCTTTCCATTACAAATTTTTCCCCCCAACTCCCCACCCCTCCCCTAGATGGCAGGATATCCACTACATGTTAATTATGTTAAAATATTGGCAAATCGAATATATGTATACATATTTCCAAACTTATCATTGTTGTGCAAGAAAAATCTTATCTACACAAATGATATATCAGATAAAGGAAACACAATGTAAGCAAACATCAATCAAGGAGTATGAGAGTGTTATGTTGTGGTCCACATTTCACATCCCTCTCTCTGGGTGTATATGGCTTTCTTCAGTGAACAATTGGAGGTGGTTTGAAACATTTCATTGTTGAAGAGAGCCATGTCCATCAGAATTAATCGTCATATAGTACTGTTGTTGCTGTGTATAATGATCTCCTGGTTCTGCTCATTTCACTCAGCATCAGTTCATGTAAGTCTCTCCAGGCCTCTCTGAAATCATCTTCCTGGTCATTTCTTACAGAACAATAATATTCCATAATATTCATATACCATAATTTATTCAGCCATTCTCCAATTGAAGGGCATCTATTTAATTTCCAGTTTCTAGCCACTACAAAAAGGGCTGCCACAAACATTCTTGCACATGTGGGGCCTTTTCCTTCACTTATGATTTCTTTGGGATATAAGCCCAATAGAAATGCTGCTGGGTCAAAGGGTATGCACAGTTTGATAATTTTTTGAGCATAGCTCCAAATTGTTGTCCAGAATGGCTATATCCGTTCACAGCTCCACCAACAATGCATCAGTGTCCCAGCCCTCCCACAACCCCTCCAACATTCATCATTAACTTTTCCTGTCATTTTAGCCAATCTGACAGGTGTGAAGTGGTACCTCAGGGTTGTCTTGATTTGCATTTCTCTGATCAACAGTGATTTGGAGCACCTTTTCATATGACTATAAATAGTTTTAATTTCATCCTCTGAAAATTGTCTGTTCATATCCTTTGACCATTTATTGATTGGAGAATGGCTTGAATTTTTATAAATATGAGACAATTCTCTATATATTTTAGAGATGAGACCTTTATCAGAACCCTTAAATGTAAAGATGATTTCCCAATTTATT
>JAJPUD010011162.1:0-26255 GCA_023553655.1 Myrmecobius fasciatus | reverse complement strand
CATTAGTCTGGACAATTTTTTCCAGGTTTTTCTGGTCTGCTTATTCATCATTTATTATTGCACAATAATATTCCCTTGTATTCATCTGCCATCATTTTTCTTTTTTGTCATTTTAGTTAATCTGATAGGTGGAGGATGGTACCTCAGAATTGTTTCAATTTTCTTTCTCTAATCAAAAATGACTTGAAACACTTCTTCATATGCCTATATATAGCTTTAATTTCTTCATCTGTAAACTGCCTGTTTATAGTCTCTGTCCACTTATGACTTAGAGAATTGGTTGTATTCTCACTCTGTATGTATGAGAGATATATGTATGAGATACATATATGTATATGTGTATGATAAATAAATCCTTTTTTCATAGGTATTTGAAGAAAAGATTGTTTCCCCACTTTCTACTTTCTTTATAATTTTGGTTGCAGTGGTTTTGTTTTTGCAAAAGCCTTTTATTTTATAATGAAAATGATCTGTTACATACTTTGTTTTCCTCTGTATTTTGTTTAGTCATGAATTCATAATGTTTCTATAAATGTGATAGACTAGCCCTTTTTCTTCTAATTTGATGATAATACATTAATGGCAACAACATGCACCTGTTTTGACCTTATTTTGGTATATTGTATGAGATATTGTCACATAATTTGTGTCCTCTTTTTGCCAGTTTTCCCAGAAGTTTTTTTTTAATAAAACAGGGTGTTCTTATCCCCAAAGTTTAGGTCCTTGGTTTATCAAACACTGGCAATTGACTATTATATTTTGTCTATCTGATCTATTCCATTGACCCACCTTATTATTGCTTAACCAATATCATATAATTTTGATGATTTCTGCTTTATAATATAGTTTAAAATCTGGTATTGCTAGTTTTCATTTCTTTATAGTTTTTTTGCATTAATTCCCTTGATATTTGTGATCTTTGTTTTTTGCAAATGAAATTTATTGTTATTTTTTCTAGTTTTATCAAACAGTATTTTTCAGGCAGTTTGATTTATATGGCATTAAAGTAGTAAATTAATTGAGACAGAATTGCAATTTTATATTATTGGCCTGGCCTACCATTTGCAACTGATATTTCCCCCAATTGTTTAGATCTGACTTTTTTTTTTGAAAAGTGTTTTCTAATTGTGTTCATACAGTTCCTGTTTTGAAAAGTATATGCTAAAATATTTTATGCATTTTTTTTTAAATTTTAAGTGAGATTTCTCTTTCTATCTCTTGTTGCTGGATTTAATTGGTCATAAAAATGGTGGTGATATATGTGGGTTTATTTTTTATTCTACAATTAAAAAAAATTGTTAATTATTTCAACTAACTCTTAAATTAATTTGCTAGGATCCTCTAAGTATGCCATCATATGACCAGCAAAAAGTGATCATTTTCTTTCTTTATTGTCCATTCTAATATCTTCAATTTGTTTTTTGTTCTTGTTGCTATAGCTAACATTTCTAGTTAAATACTGAATAATAGTGATGATAATGGACATTGTTGCTGTCACCCTTTATCTTATTGGGAAATCTTCTAGCCTATTTCTATTATAAATCATGGTTTTAGATAAATACTATTTATCATTTTAAGGAATTCTCCCTTTAGTCCTGGGCTCTCTGGTTTTTAAATAGGAATGGGTGTAGTATTTAATCAACAACTTTTTCTGCATCCATTGAAATAAACATGTGATTTCTATTATGCTATTGACATGTGAATATTTTTTCCTAATTTTGTGTCAATTGTACATTCCTGGCATAAATCCCAACTGTTCATAGTATATAATACGTGTGATGTATTGCTCTTATCTTCTTGTGACTATTTTGTTCAAAATTTCAGCTTCAATTTTTAGTAGAGAAATTGCTCTGTAATTTCCTTTTTTGTCTTTTTAGCTCTTCTTATTTTTGGTGACAACACCACATTTGTGTCATAAATAGAGTTTTGTAGGACTCCTTCTACATCTATTTTTTCCAAATAGTTTATATAATATTGGAATAAACTATTTAATGTTTGATAAAATTCACTTGTGAACCCATGTGCGCCTGGGAATTTTTTTTCCTAGGGAGCTTATTTGTTTGTTCATTTTCTTTCCTAAGATAAGAGTATTTAGGCATTCAATTTCCTGATCTGTTAATCTTTGTAATTAATATTTTCTTAAATATTTTGCTATTTTGCTCTGGTTGCGAGTTAGGCAAAATATTTCCTAGTGCTTTAATTTCTTCTTTTTTGGTAGTTTTGCCTTTTTCATTTTTGATAGTGAACATTTGGTTTTCTTCTTTAAAAAATTCAATTTCTCCAATGTCTTATCCTTTTTTTCAGCTGCACATGGTACCTACACAAATATGAATGATGAAACAGGACATAAAAACCTGAAAATCAAATGTAGAAAGGCAGAAACCTTAAATGTATTCTTTTTATCTAATAATTTAGAGAAATCCATCTCCCCCTAGGTACTGCTTTAATTTTCATTTCTTTTCCAAATTTTCATTTTACCTCTCTTTTGTGATTTTAAGCTCCTTTTTGGATCTATTCTATGACTTCTTTCTGGACTTAAGCCCATTTCTTATTTTTCTTTTGAGTTTTGTTCAAAGGAGTTTATACATAGTTGTACTATTTCAAGTTTGAGTCTTGAACTTTCCTATTATCATACCAACTTTCTATGGTCAGATTCTTTTTTATGTGTTGATGAGGTTTTTTGCTCATTTTTTGGCCTTTTCCTTCTTTTATATTTGAGGTCTGTTCCTAGGTTGGAAAGGACACTATCTTAGGCTACATGTGCCAGGTGCTGCAAGTGCTGGCCATTTTCCTGGGACAATAGTAGGGTTTCTCTGAGCCCGATAATATCTAGTGCTGTACTCAGTGGTTGGTGCTGGAGGCTGTATGGATTTGGCAGCTTATCTGGTATTAAGCTTGGTCTCTAGTGGTGGTGTCTGGTATATGTTGAGGTTAGTGGGTATTTCTGTATTTCCTAAGTGATATACTGAAGCAAATAGCAATCTGAATCCTGGCAGCTCCCTGGCTGCTTAGGTAGGTAGGGTTTGTGTTTACCATTTTTTTGCCTGGAATTGCACTAAAGCATGTCAAAGTCTGGCTACTGGAGATTGCTTGTTTGACCAAGCCTATCCTGAAGCACATGATGATTCATAGAGCTAGAATCTGTTTCCTTGGCTCTACTGAAGCATGTGATGGGTTTGGATGTTGGCACTGGCCTGCTCCACCACCACACTGTGCCGCAGTAACCTCCTCTAGTTTGCTGAGGTGGTACTTGTGACTGACTTGCTGAGATGATTCCTGTCTTAGACTGAGTTCCCTCTTTACCTGAGTGAAACAAGACTTCCAAACAATTTGCAAGTTTCTTTGACTGAAACTCTTTCATCCTGTCTTTTTGCTGGCTTTGCTATTGTGGATTTGTTTTTTGGGTGCTATTTTATGATTGCTTGGAGGTGAATATAAGAGAGATATAGCAATTTATTTCTTACTCTGTCATTTTTATTCCCAGAAATCATAACAAATGACATTTTAAAACATCATTCAAATACTTAGCATCATCAATAGTTTAGAACTTAGTGGGCCTGAGAGATTGTATTAATGTAGAGATTAACAAAACTCAGAAGTTGCTGTAGTATATCTATTTTAGTTTATGTATGAGAAAACTGAGGTCAAGAGAAATAAAATTATATGTTTCAGGTATATTAGTAGTGATAAAATCAGTATTCAAAACAAAGTCTTTTCACAGGGTGTTAGTGTGGTAAAAATGAAAAGAGTCCAAAGATTAGGATTCTAATATTGCCTCAATTCATTATTAACTTGGTTGTTTTTGAAAAAAAAACTTTTCACTTCTCACACCAGAATTTCTGCCGCTGTAATATATAGGAATTTGGACTAAATGGTTTTTGATGTCTTCTTTGACTCTTGAATTATTAGAGTACCAAAGCTAAGGAAATGTCTACTGCATATGCAGTTGGAAAAAAAGGAAAACTATACTATAGAACATATCCATACTCACAAATTCTATCATTTATAACTCCACAATTAGCAGCAAGATATCATTAAGGCATTTCAATATTAACTATAGATCACTTTTCATGTCATTGTTCTTTGTGATTACAACATACACATAATTGTTATTCTATATTTATTTAATTTTTAAACATCTATATTTATAAGAATGGTATAAAATTTAAGGGTCTTGAGGGCATTGGATTCTTTGCATTTTTGTCTTTTTCTTGTAAGCAGTGATGCAATTAAAATACTTAGGGTATTCAAAGTACCAGCATAGGGCTTTTCTCATAGTTGTCTCTAAATACATATTCCTTGAGTTTAATTGTATTTTAAAAATTCTGAACTGATTAGTCAAATCAAGAATGTGGCTAAAGCAACTTTGTACTAATATACGTATAAAGAATTTGTTTGTCACAAAACTTTCTCTTGAAATCATAACATATTAAAGAGAAAAGAAAAAAAGGAAAGCATATAAAAAGTCAACTAATGGATCAATGCTCTAGATATAATATTTTTTTGCTCATCTGCTTGCTTACTCAGTGAAGTAAATAGGATTAGAAGATAATGCTACTTCGAAGGGTCTTTCCTCAGAGGTAAAATACCTTAATCTCTATGAAAATTGAGAGCATTACATTTTAAATAATTAGACAGCATTTTAGATAAACAATGTGTATGTTAAGTACATATTTAGGTTACTGTTAATAAATGGAGAATACCCACCAGCCAGTTTATTAATGAGAGTTAAAGTTGCCATTTCTTTTGAATGTTTTATGGTGTCAATTTTAAATAGATTTTATTCTCTAAGACAAAAATTGCATTTTCTCTTGTTTATAGTACTGTTAAAATAAAATGTTCATTTCTCTCCCTCTGTGCAATTCAGACATTCAGAAATCCTAGATTTACAGAGTGGGTTAACTGTTACTTTTAAATGTGCTACTGCCTTAGCTACAAATTTAGTTATTCAATTTTTGGAAAACTGTGTAAAATGCTCTTTCTTCTGGTGCATTTAGTAAGCCTCTTTGAAGAACTTCCAGAGGATACTGCTTCATCTCTGGGAACCCATCAGGCATGACTCCTGACATACTCCCTACATTGTGATACAGTTAAGAATACTGTGGTTGCAAACCTTCTCCAATTCTTTCTGCTGATGATCAAATTCTTCCTCCTCAAGAATATAGTTCTTAGTCAGTCAACTGATTATTTCAATCACATAAGTTCCAGGAGAATTCTTGGCAGATACCTTGTGTCTCTTCTCATCCTCAGTCTTGTTTTTTTTTAACCTCCCTGATCATAAGGTCAATGCCTTCTTTGCTCAGACAACCTTTGTCATCTTGTTTTTCTTGCTTATGCTTTTATCCACTGGAGAAGCAGTGAGGATGCCATTTGCTTCAGTATCAAATGTTACTTCAACCTGAGGAACATCGTATAGGGGGGAGGCTTTCTGTGAATTAAAACTTGCCAAGCAAGTTGCTATCCTTTGTAATTGCTCTTTCACTTTCATAAACCCAAATAGATGGTAAAGAGCTGTGTTGGCTTTGGAGGAATGGTTGTATTACATTTGATCAGAACTGCCATACCCCCCAAACCAATTTCAACTCCAGGGTAAAGAACAGTGACATCCAAAACAGCAGTCTTGCAGAGTCTCAGATTTATCTCCAGACAAAAGTGCAGACTTGATAACTGAAGCACAAGCAACAGCCTCATCAAGGTAAATACTCTTGTTGAACACTTTGCCATTAAAGAAGTGTTGCAGAAGTGTCTGGATTTTAGGAATTTAAGTGGAACGACTACAAGGATAAAGTCATGAATCTGTGACTTTAAGTAACATTTCGTCTCTTAAGGTGTTTTAAACAGAGTCCAGTGTGATCCTCACCCTCAAGGAGGCAACATTCTAATAGGAAGACATCAACTGCATATTCCCTGAAAAGATGGTGCTTGGGGAAAAGAAAAGGTAATGAGAGGTTTCAATTTAAGTATAGGAGAACACTAGTGTAAAGATGTGGGACAGAAAGATAAAACATTTTATTTTAGAAACACAGTCACTTAGATTTCATTGCAACAAATAAAATGGAGAATAATGTTCAATACTTGGTGCTGGATGATGAAGGGCTTCAAAAGCTAAACCAAGAGATTACAATTTTATACTAGAGGTAGTAGAAAACCACTGCAATTTACTGAATAGGGGAGCACTGTTGTCCTATCTGTGCTTCAGAAAAAAATACCTTAACAGCAGAGTAGAGTGTAGTCTGGAGTCAGGAGAGACTCAAGGCAGACAGACCAATTAGGAAGTTGTAGAAAAACAATAGGTCATGTGATACTGAACCAAGTTAGTGAAAATGCACATATAAAGAAAATGCAAGCTGTGGAAAATACTTTATAGATATAAACAGCAAGACTTCACAGAGAATTCATTATGAAAACTAACAGGAAGTAAGGATTTCACAATAATACTGAGATTGTGTATGTAGACTACACTGCTTTTGAAAGAAGTAAAGAAATTTGAAAGAGGTATGGTTTGGGAAATAGCATAAAATGCTGTCTTTTTTTAGGTAAATATTCTTGTTGAACACTTTGCCATTAAAGAAGTGTTGCAGAAGTGTCTGGATTTTGAACATGTTGAGTTTGAGATGTTTCTAAGGTATTCCATTTGAATTGTGCAAATATCAATTACTGTATCAGAACTAAAGCTCATGGGAGAAACTGGAGCTCATTATAAAGCTCTATAACTCATCTGCATAATAATGAAAAGCACATAGGAACTGATGAGTTCACCAAGAAGGAGAGGAATATACATGACTAATATAGAATTATTTTTTACTTAAGTTCATATGCATAATGGATATTCTATTTCTTGCCTTTACAATGAGTAGAGGGGAAGGTGGAAGGAGAGAAAGAATTTGGAACTGAAATAAAAATTAAAAAAAAACAACTCAAGAGCTAGAAAAGAAAATAGGACAGACATTTAGGAAGCACTGACTTTTAGAGGTTATCATATGGACAACAAACGCAGAAAACTATTAAGGAACAATTAGAGGAGAACCAGGAAAAAATATTAAAAGTACAAAAAAAAAACATTAAGGAGAAGAGGGTATAGTTAATGTGTCAAAAATGGTAGATAGTGAAAATCTAAAACTATCAGGAATTAAACATTTATGAATGCCTTCTCTGTGCTGGACACTGTGGTAAGCACTTTTAAGAAGCAAAAAGAACCCTTGTGTTCAAGGAGCTTGCAATCCAGTAGGAGAGATAGCAAGGAAATAAATATAAACTAACAAATTATATATAGGATTCATAAAAATGAGTTTAAAAACGTGAAGGTACTTGAATAAATCAGAATTGGGAAAAGCATTCTATAGATAAAATTTTTGTTGAGGGTTAAAGCAACTCAGGGAAGTCAGTAGAAGGAGGTGAAAAACGTAAGCATTTCAATTATGAGGACATTCCTTAAACTAATTTCACACAAATTTTACAAAAAGTTTATCGAGTATTACTATACTTCAACAAGATAAGGCAGTTGCATTTTGCAGGTATTTGTGACTGTGATTTTTTACTCATGAAATTTGGTTTTTTTTCTAACAATGGGTTCAGCCATATAAATGAAAGAAAGGAAAGAAGGAGGGAAGGATACAAAGCTGGAGGAAGGGAAAAGGAAGTAAAGAAGAATTGTGAGAGGGAGGGAAGAAGAAAAAGGGAAAAAGCAAGGAAGAAAGTAAAGAAGGAAAAAATAAGGAAAGAAGAAAAAAAAGAAGAGGAAGGAAGGAACAAGGGAGGAAAGGAAAGACAAAGGAAGAAAGAAGAAGGAAAGGAAGGGAGGGAATGAAGTAGGAAAGACTTTTGAAAATATAAATGCCAAAATAATTATATTTAATAGTTGAAGTATAAGAATCATATGTCTTTAGTTATGCCATGCATGCTATAATGCTATATAGCACATTTTGTAGTGGGTTCAATAATGATTCTTGGTCCCTAAGTTTAAGTTTAAATTTTCCCTTATACCTTATATGAACTGGGAATAAAATTAGTTATTTATCAAATTACAAGTGTTCATGGATAGGCCAAGTAAATATAATAAAAATGACAATAGTACCTAAATTAATCTAGTTATTCAGTCCCATACCAATCAAACTCCCAAGAAATTATTTTATAGAGCTGGGAAAAAATAATAATAAAGTTCATTTGGAAGAACAAAAGGTCAAGAATTTGAAGGGAATTAATGAAAAGAAATGCAAATGAAACTGGCCTCACTGGACTAGACTTAAAACTATATTGTAAATCAGCAGCCATCAAAACCATTTGGTATTGGTTAAGAAATAGAGTAATCAGTGAAATAGATTAGATTCACAGGGCAATACAGTGAAGGACTAAAGTAATCTAGTGTTTAACAAATCCAGAGACCCCAGCTTTTGGGATAAAAACTCACTATTTGACAAAAACTGCTGGGAAAATTAGAAATTATTATGGCAGAAACTAGGCACTGACCCACACCTCACAACATATACCAAGATAAGGTCGAAATGGATTCCTGATTTAGAAACACAATGGATAGTTTACCTTTCAGATCTGTGAAAAAGGAAGGAATTTGTGGCCGAACAAGAAATAGATGCAAAAAAAAATTAGTAATAAAAAGAACAAACTATAAAAAGCACTAGTAATCATGTATGGGAAAATGATGCATAAAATAGGATAACAGGTTTTCTAGAATACAGGTAAGTAGATCACCGTGAAAATTTGATATCCCTAAAAACATGTGTTGAAAAACAGAGATGAGTATTAATTAATTGAACATACTTTTTATGATTAGAAAGTCAACAAAAAAGTAAAGATAATATAAATTAGGACATAAACACTTTGAAAACATATTTATATATAGATATCTATAGATATGAATGAATAAATTTAGTTCTCTTAAATACTTAAATTTTTCATATATCTTTATCCAGATTGATTAAAATGAAGAGGTAAAAAATAAAATCAATAAAGTATTTTAAAATATATGTTTCTAAGGTATTTTTTAAAAAAAATATAAAAACCTGTAATTAAACCACCAAAGTGGGGCAAGGGGACTTGCTACTTCTGATTGATTCAAAGGAAAATACTTTCAGTGTATTAAGAAAAATTAACCTTGAGTTTGCTGCAAAACAGGTAGCTTATTCTGTCCCTGAGAATCACTGTACTTGCTGTAGATCAGATGAGAATTGACTCATTTTTTTTTTCAGCTAATTCTTTTTTTTTATTTAAAAAAATATTTTATTTAATTTTATTTTATTTGCAAAACATATTTATGGGTAATTTTTCAACATTAACCCTTACATAGCTTTCTGTTACAATTTTTTCCTCCATACTCCCCACCCCTCCCCTAGATGGCAGGATATCCACTTCATTTTAATTATGTTAAAACACTTGGCACATCGAATATATGTATACATATTTCCACACTTATTGTTGTGCAAGAAAAATCATATCTACACGAAAGACATATAAGATAAAGGAAACACAATGTAAGCAAACATCAATCAAGAGTATGAGAATGTTATGTTGTAGTCCACATTTCACATCCCTCTCTCTGGGTGTATATGGCTTTCTTCAGTGAACAATTGGAAGTAGTTTGAAACATTTCATTGTTGAAGAGAGCCATGTCCATCAGAATTGATCATCATATAGTCTTGTTGTTGCCGTGCATAATGATATCCTGCTTCTGCTCATTTCACTCAGCATCAGTTCATGTAAGTCTCTCCAGGCCTCTCTGAAATCGTCCTGCTGGTCGTTTCTTACAGAACAATAATATTCCATAATATTCAGATACCATAATTTATTCAGCCATTCTCCAATTGATGGGCATCTATTCAGTTTCCATTTTCTAGCCACTACAAAAAGGGCTGCCACAAACATTCTTGCACATGTGGGGCCCTTTCCTTCCTTTAAGATGTCTTTGGGATGTAAGCCCAATAGAAATGCTGCTGGGTCAAAAGGTATGCACAGTTTGATAACTTTTTGAGCATAGTTCCAAATTGCTCTCCAGAATGGCTGTATCTGTTCACAGCTCCACCAACAATGCATCAGTGTCCCAGCCTTCCCACATCCCCTCCAACATTCATCATTAACTTTTCCTGTCATTTTAGCCAATCTGACAGGTGTGTAGTGGTACCTCAGGGTTGTCTTAATTTGCATTTCTCTGATCAATAGTGATTTGGAGCACCTTTTCATATGACTACAAATAGTTTTAATTTCATTCTCTGAAAATTGTCTGTTCATATCCTTTGACCATTTATCGATTGGAGAATGGCTTGGATTCTTATAAATATGAGATAATTCTCTATATATTTTAGAGATGAGACCTTTATCAGAACCTTAAATGTAAAGATGATTTCCCAATTTATTGCATCCCTCCTAATCTTGACTGCATTGGTTTTATTTGTACAAAAACTTTTTAACTTAACATAGTCAAAATTATCTATCTGGTTTTCAATTAAGAGTTCCAGTTCTTCTTTGGACATAAATGTATTCCATCTCCATAGGTCTGAGAGGTAAACTATATTACGTTCCTCTAATTTACTTATAGTATCACTCTTTATATCCAGATCATGAATCCATTTAGATCTTATCTTGGTATGTGGTGTTAGATGTGGGTCAAGCCCTAATTTCTTCCACACTGCTTTCCAATTTTCCCAGCAGTTTTTGTCAAATAGTGAGTACTTATCCCAGAAGCTGGGGTCTTCGGGTTTATCAAAGAGTAAATTGCTATAGTTATTGCCTAGTTTGTCTTGTGATTCTATCCTATTCCACTGATCAACTACTCTATTTCTTAGCCAGAACCAAATGGTTTTGATGACTGCTGCTTTGTAATATAGTTTTAGATCTGGTACAGCAAGTCCACCATCATCAGCCTTTTTTTTCATTAGAGAATTGACTCATGTTCTAAGACTCCATATCATGGATGGAACTTTGTAGTGTCTGTTAGGAGGAAAAATGGTTGCCAGGCCAATAGTTGCAAAGTTTCTACTCTATTTCTTGGCTAATAATAAATGGTTTTGATGACTGCTGCTTTATAATATAGTTTTAGATCTAGTATAGCTAGGCCACCTTCATTTGCATTTTTTCCATTAATTCCCTTGGATAGCAATTTTTTAGAACATCATTCTTAAATCTTAATTTGGGTGTTTCTCTTTTGCTTGAATACAAAATGTATGTTTGATTATATTAAGTTAAAAAGTTTTTGTACAAACCAAAACCAATGCAGAGAAGATTAGAAAAGAAACAATAAACTGGAGAAATTTTTACATTCAAGAGTTCTGACAAAGTCCTCATTTTTAAAATATGTAGAGAATTGACAAATTTTCTAAATGGTCAAAGAATATGAACAGACAATTTTCAGATGAAAAAATTAAAACCATTTCTGGTCATATGAAAATAGTGATTTTTCTAAATCACTATTGATCAGAGAATTTAAAAATAAGACAACTGTAGACTACTACTACTTGCCTTTCAGACTGGCAAGATGACAGGAAAAGATAATGATGAATATTGAAGGGAATGTGGGAACACTTGTACAATAATACATTGTTGGTGGAGATGTAAAGTGATTCAATTATTCTGATGAGCAATTTGGATTTGTGCCCAAAGACCTATCAAACTGTTCATACTTTTTGATCCAGCAGTGGTTCTACTGGGCTTTTATCCCAAAGAGATCATAATAGAGGGAAAAGGATCCATGTGTGCAAAATTATTTGTGACAGCTCTTTTTGTAGCGTCAAGAAATTAGAAACTAGGTGGATGCCCATCAACTGGAGAATGGCTGAATAAGTTATGATGTATGAATGCTATGGAATTTTATTGTTTATAAAAAAGGATCAGTAAGAGGATTTCAGAGAGGCCTGGAGAGACTTACATGAACTAAGCGAAAGGTGCAGAACCAGGAAATCATTGTACATGGCAACAAGAAGATTATTCAATGATCAATTCTAATGGATGGCTCTCTTCAACAATGAGATGATTCAGGGCAGGTCGAATGCTATTATGATGAAGAGAGCCATCTGCACCCCAGAGAGCAGACTGTGGGAATTGAGAGTGGATCACAACATAGTATTTTTACTCTTTTTCTTATTGTTTCCTTGCATTTTGTTTTCTTTCTCATTTTTTTCCCTTTTTGATCTGATTTTTCTTGTCTAGAATGATATTTGTGAAAATATACATAGGAGAAATTGTACATGTTTAACATATATGTTGAATTACTTGCCATCTAGGGGAGGAGGTGAGGGTAAGGATGGGGAAAAATTGGAACACAAGGTTTTGTAGGAGTGAATATTGAAAATTATCCATGAGGAGCAGCTAGATGGTACAGCGGATACAACATCATCCCTGAAGTCAGGAGGACCTGATTTCAAATCTGATCTCAGACACTTAGCACTTCCTAGGTGTGTGACTCTAAACAAGTCACTTAACCCCAATTGCCTCAGCCAAAAAAGAAAAAAAAACAAACAAAAAAGAAAATTATCCATGCATATATTTTGAAAATAAAAAGCTTTAATTAAAAAAAAGAAATTAGTTATTATTCTCTGGCATCAATAATAGAAAAAGCTGATTTTGAAAGTAACTTGAATTTTCATATAAGATATTGAGAGAATTATTAGGCATTGAGAAAGCAAGTTTTCATGTACAAATTTGGCATTTAATATAATTAAAATATCACATTTTCTTTAGGAGTATAAAAGTGTGCTTTTTTTGTGAAATCCATTTTAAAAATGGTATTTCTTCTTCTATCACCTTCTCAAGCTAGAAAACTGAAATGTTTGGGAAAATCAGGACTGGAAAATTGTTACATAATACTTCCATGAAGTACTTCCATGAGGAATGGAAGTATTAACTTGAAAGTAAATTTAAAATGTTTTAATAGGAAGAGACTTTTGGTAAGTCAGTTTCCTGAATTCATTCTTCACAATTTATAGCCGAACAGTCTGTTAAAGCTATATGTGTACTCTTTCTTGTGAGAAATAAGTGAGAAATATTTGAACTTTCTGGTTAAAAAAGAAGAGTATTTACTTTCTTGTTTTGTATTTATACTAGACATAGAAGTGAATTAAAATGGTCTCATTTTTAAAGTAGTATATTTCAAGAGGAGAGAAAGATTTAGAAAAGAAAGTAAAGAAATTTAAAAATAAATCAGGAATATATATATATGTGTGTATATATATATTATTAAAGCTTTTTATTTGTATTACATACGTATGGGTAGTTTCCCAGCATTGATCTTTACAAAGCTTTCCATTACAAATTTTACCCCCAGTCCTCTCCCCTCCCCTAGATGGCAGGAAGTCCACTACATGTTAATAATGTTGAAATACTTGACAAGTTGTGCAAGAAAAATCCTATCTACAAGAAAAAAAAAAAAGAAAATCAGAGAAAGGAAACACAATGCAAGCAAACCTCAATAGAGAGCATGAAAATGTTATGCTGTGGTCCATATTTCATATCCCTCTCTCTGGGTGTATATGGTTTTCTTCAGTGAACAATTGGAACTGATTTGAGACATTTCTTTGTTGCAGAGAGCCATGTTCATCAGAATTGATCATCATGTAATATTGTTGTTGCTGTGTATAATGATCTCCTGGCTCTGCTCGTTTCACTCAGCATCAGTTCATGCAAGTCCCTCCAGGCCTCTCTGAAATCATCCTGCTGGTCGTTTCTTACAGAGCAATAATATTCCATAATATTCATATACCATAATTTATTCAGCCACTCTCCAATTGATGGGCATCCACTCAGTTTCCAGTTTCTAGCCACTATGGAAAGAGCTTCCACGAACATTCTTGCACATGTGGGTCCCTTTCCCTCCTCTAAGATCTCTTTGGGATATAGGCCCAATAGAAACACTGCTGGGTCAAAGGGTATGCACAGTTTGATAACTTTTTGAGCATAGCTCCAAATTACTCTCCAGAATGGTTGGATCCGTTCACAGTTCCACCAACAATGTATTAGTGTCCCAGTTTTCCCACATCCCCTCCAACATTCATCGTTATCTTTTCCTGTCATTTTAGCCAATTTGACAGGTGTATAGTGGTACCTTACCTCAGGGTTGAATTAATTTGCATTTCTCTGATCAATAGTGTGAATCAGGATTATATGAGGAAATTCTGGGATAGGGGAGGTGTAAAGGAAAAAGAGTGGAGAGGAAAACTATTATCCATCACTTGGCTACTTTATGTGATTTTTTCCCTTAATTTCATGAGCTCAAATCTAGCATGTTCTATCTACATCTGAATTGATACTTCCCTTTATACTTCAGTTGTTAATCATAATCATTTGGTATTTAGATCTTCAAGAGGACTCCCTCCCTCTTCTTCCTTCCTGCTTCCCTCCCTCTCTTCCTTCTTTCTTCCTTCCCTCTCCCTCCCTGCCTCCCCTTCTTCCTCCTTTTCTTCCTCCATCCCTCCCTTCTTTCCCTCCTTCCTTCCTTCCTTCTTTTCTTCCTTCCTACCTTTTTCCATCTTTTCTTTCCTCTTGCTACAGGAATCTCCTATAGCATTTATTAACCAATCAATTAATGAATCAACAAACATTTATTATAAGTCTCTTCTTTGCCAAGGATTTCTGGACACTGAAAATAAAAAGACCAAAACAAACAATGTCCAACTTTTGTTTACTTGAAGTATTGAATTACTTTGGGGGCAAAAGCAATGGAAAGGAAAGAACTTCAAAAATGAAATAAACCATAGTACCCAAAAGAAACCATAATAATTTTAGTATATATATCAGTATTGCTAAAATAATTATCTTGATCTAACCTTGTCAGTCAGGAAATTTCATTACCAAAATTATAAAGATGAAGCAAAGCATCTGATTTTGATTTACCTATTTAGGCCTCGCACATAAAATGAAAGTATCTTATGACTTGAAACTGATTCCTGAAAGTAAAATTTCATTCCTTAAAGACCAGGCACAAGACTTTTAGAAATTCATGTATAAATAACTTTTAAACAAACATCAAAGTTGAAAAAAGTTGTGTTCTCTGGATCAGTTCTGAAATCATGTATAAGTATAGGTATTTTGAATCAAATTTAAGAGACTTGCCATAATTTGAAAAAATAGATTATATTGATAGATCTTCTGTAGCTCAGGAATACAGTATTATACACAAGATTTAAATATCTTGGATGAAGTGAACACACATAATAGAATTTTTAATCAGTTTTTTGGAAAACATTTTCATTTGTATAAAAAGAAAAAAAAGAAATACATGCATATTGCCAAATTTACTTGTTCATAATAAGCTGCAGGCATGATTTAGATGAACAGCAGTTATTCACTTCAACATAAATGCAATTAATATATTTTTAAATATCTGATATATACTAGCTGTTACCAAGTTGAATTAGTGCTTAGGCATAGTGCTCAAATTATGAATTGTAGTTTATTTAGAGTTTCCCCCCCAAAAAATGTCAAGTTTGACAGTTCAGATCTCACAGTAGATTATTTATTAGTTTTTTTTTCTCTTAACAAATACCTATCTTTTTTTTGTCATTCTTTGAACTGCTGTTCTCTAGAGTAACTGGTATAGGAGTGAGGGATGTCTAGAACTTTCTTAAAGTTGTATTATTTCCATTAGCAACCATATCATAACCTATTTTCTACATTTTCCTATGTAAATTTTCAGCTCCAGAAATCTAAATGTAAAAATGAGAATACCACTAAAATATCAATTTTTCATGTCTTTAGGCTAGATAAATACATATTTGTTTTGAGTATGCATGATTTCCTTTGTATACTGGAAAAATTAAAATATTTTCCCATTATTCTGCATGTGTGCTAATCTTAATTGCAAATATAACTACTGGATGTTGATGAAATGGAACCAAATTTCCAAATATTTGAAAGACAATCAATCACCATTTTAGCTTTGTACATGCCATTATTTTATAACTGCCATTAACTATTACAACCTCCCCCCAAAATTCATGGACAAAACTGAAGGAAACACTTAATTTTGAAAATGAGTATCGAGGAGTTGATCACAGGTATCATGGGCATTGTGGAAGCAGTACTTTATATTACACACTAATGGCAATTACGTATGTGTATAATGGAAAACTGAGTAGCCTAAGGATTGAAATGAGCAGAAGCAGAGAATGGATTTTGAGTTTTAAATAGTTAAATTTAATATCTTCAACTGAATGACATGTTAAAAATGTTTGATTTTACCCTTATGTATTTAGACTATTTCAACTGTGTATTAATTGTTGGCTTTTGGACTATGCTTATCCTTAATTCATATTATCAGTTGGCTATGGGTATCAGTTCCTTGGTGAATAGAAGGTTTTGACATGATTCTAAATGTCCATGTGGTCTGGTTATATGCCTACTATAGTTGTCCTTCTCCTTTGACTTTAACAATAGAAGTAGATGACAAGAATAGCAACTTCAAATTCTCCTAGACCTTATATTTCAGTATAACTATTCCTAATTAAATTTTTTTAGGACTCTTGTAATTCTTTTCTTTTGGGGAAAAATAGCGTATTTATTATCTTGTGAAAGAAAATGTCACAGTTTCTGAGCTATTTATATAGTAATATAATATTGAGGGAACCAATGATCAATTTGACAATATATTCTTTAGAGCATATGCCAAAAAATTTTCCCATGAGCCATTTGTCATTTTTATACTTCATTCCATGCTAACTGAGAAAGATACTACCACAAATTTGCCACAATAATAAGTAACCAGTCTTTGTTTCCCAAATTTGTCAGTAGAAAATCAGATCAGATCTTAGCATACCACTCTTTAAAGGTTATTTTTATTTCCTTGTAAGTACCATATATATAAGTGATGTGAGCTTCTTAAATGAGGAAGGGAATAAATTAAGATACCTTTAATGGGTCTTAGAGTTAGTAATGAAAAAACTTGTCCTCTTATTAATATCTCTAAATCTCAGTTTCATCATCTGTGAAACAGATATTGTAATGAACCCCCTGCCTCTGCTGTATCATTATTTCAAAATATATATAAAAGCACTTTGGAAATGATTACCAGGATTCATGTGCAGTGTTTTATTATTGTTATTTCCATGCAGTATGTTTTGATTTTTGTATCATATTATACTTTATTATAGACACCAGCACCTTGCTTAGAAGATACTAACATTCAATTCCTGAAATATTTATAGAATTTTTCTTAGCAACAGAAGACATGTTTGACATCTAACAGTATTATAATACAATGGCCATTTGCAATGACAGGTTACATGCTTTGGCCAAAAATTCCCCTATTTCATCCTTGAATTCATTCAAAACTCTCAGGAAGATGCCATCTGATCGTGGTGATTTAGCTATATTTATTTTGTTTATGTGGTTAAGTACATTATAAATACTGATTATTATTCCCTTTAGTATTTCAAACTTTTTTAATGTAGGGGAAAATTTTAAAATGTGATGTTTTTAACATTATTCTTAGTAAAGGTTTGAATAATATATACAATGTGTCTCCTTAGCAACATCTTTTTTGGGTCCTTAACACATCCTTTGCCATATAAACATCAAGGCATCCCCCTGATTGTTTAGCTGACATTTCTCTTTAAATATTTTCAAGTTCCAATTTTCAATTCCTATTCTTATTATACAAGAAAATGTGTTTAAATATCCTAATTAATGTTTCATGTTATAATCTGTTATACTGTTTCTATTGACTTTCTTGGACTAATTCCTTGGGCTATTCTTATTAAACAAAATATACTCTCCTCACTTTCACATTCTATAACCATCTGTTATCCATTAGGCCTCAAACTGGTAATTCTAAAAATTATATATCATTCTTTAGGCAGAAGAAATGTATTTCAATTTCCTCAAGAATTATTGACTTTGAAATGCTGCTTTTATTTTTGTTTTCTACATTTTGATCTAATTTCCATTTCTGGAATTTGGTACTTGTGACAGATTTCGTGAGTTTCATCTTTTCCAGGTAAAGTGGAGTTGAATTTTGTTGCAATCACAGTTACATAAAAAGCTTACTCACAACTTTTTTCTGGACAGGCCTCTGTTTATTACTTTGGATGAACTCCAGGTCTATATCTCTTGCTTATGGGTTTTTACTTCAATGCTTTATTCTAGGAAGCAGCCCTTTGTTCTCTCTGAAAACCTTACTTCCACTTCTCATTAAAATGAGGACATTTCCCCAAATATACTTGAGTGATTATAATGTCCCTTTATTATTATGTTGTTCATTATGTTCATTATTATGTTGTTCAACCTGTCATTATTATATTGCTCCTGTCATATAATGTTTCTATTTAATCCTCATCATACTGATCAGTTTATATATGATTTATTGCTCTTACCTTTTTACATTATCATTATATAGTTTCTAATCACAAAGATTCCCATGTCTTTTATTTTTAAATGTCTTAATTTTTTATCTTTTACAAATAGTTTTATATTAAATTCCATTTACCAGTTTCTCAATATCATATAGAAATGACAATTTGAAATTTGCATATCACATATTGTATTTATATATTACAAATATTGCATATATTGTTAACATATAATAATATAGCTTTTACTTAACATTTACATATTAAACATAAGTATAAGGCATATTTATATAAACTATTATATGTATGTATGTGTATGTACATAACAGCTAGGTGTCTATAATGACAATTGCCTTAAAAAGTTTAAAATTGCTGGGTATTTTAATTTAGCAATAGGCTTCTACCACTACCACTGAAGCAATGGTGTAAACTGGATCAGTCCTTTTCTTGTTTTGAACATATCTGATGTTCTATGGGCTATTATGCTAAGACTACTTCATATAGTTCTCTTTGACATTCTAATGGTATTTTCACTTTTTGTTGTTGCTGCTGCTACCACCACCATAATCATCTCCACGTCTATTACCATCACCACCACCAACTATATGGCATTTTAGAGTTTCAATAATTTTTACTTATATGGTAATTATGTTCCCCAACAATTATTGTTTTTCTTTAATGTCTTAAAGATAAATAAGAAGTGAAGGTAAACATGTGGGCTGAACTTTTCTCTGTACCTTTCATGCACCATTAATTACCTTTATAGACTACCAAGTACTATAAAGATTTAATATCTGATGATAATATGAATATCACACTCAGCAACTGGAGGAATCTGAGAGAAAGAACAAGAAAACATACCAAAACCTCCCTTGCTTGTACTTCTATTATGTGATTATATCAGGTTATGCAGTGAATAATTAAAGAATACTGAAATTTACTGATAGCAGATATAAACATCCTGCTTTTTAGAGTCATGTAAGCAGCTTTACTTTCTTTTTTCTTAAAGTACAATTAAAATCCAGAAAAACCTTTAATGCTCAGGAAGAGTGGGGCTGCCACATTGTAATTCACTGGAGTCCTCTATAACATTTGGCATTTATCTTTGTGTCTTTAAACTTTGACAAATCTTGAGAGAGGAACATGCTGTGTCTGTATTTTTCTTACTCTAGAACAACTTGCATTCTGAGGTTATCTTTGCTATCTCTGTTTTGGCTGGATGTCAGTCATAGTAAATCTGAGAAAGTCAAAGCTGAATCTCATAAACTACATTCTTATGGAGCATCTTTGCCCCAAACAAGCCCAAGACATTAACAGATGATCAATTTGGTAATAGTCTAGGACAATGATTCATTGTACCCAATTCCTCAGCAATAATTGCAAATAAAATTGTTTCCCTTAGGAACTATTTTTGTAGACATCCTTTAAGCTATTTATGAGATGAAAGGAATAAATTTGAAAATATTTTACTTAGAAGCAGGACATGCTTAAGAGTCTTGGTTTCTAAAATTTTCATATATTCAAGCTTTGGACACCTTGGAAATGAACTCTCCTGCTCTTCCACCTAAGGCTTTAGGCAGCTATTTTAAAGACTCAAAGCTTATCCTTCATATTTCTAGTTAATAATACTGCAATCCCATTTCATTGATAATTCCTGTGTAAAATATATCACAGGAAGGGTCATCCCCTAGCATAGTAGATAATATATCCTATAAAGATCTGACAAAAGATTATCTCACTTAACATTGAAGTAAATAATGATTTCAGATTAAATAGAACATCATTATTCTAACCCACAATGATCATCCATTATTTTGAGAAAGACAATGTCATTGGAAAAACATCTTCACAATTTTTTATGAGTCTTAGAGTCAGTACATAAAGTACAGAGTACTTTAAAAAGCTATTTTGAAATAGATGCAACTTTAGAGTCAGTGGTTTGTTATTGAGTCCTTTCAGACTCTTCATGAGCCCATTTGGAGTTCTATTGTCAAAAATAATGGAGTGGTTTAATATTTCCTCCAGCTCATTTTGAATATGAGGAACTGAGGCAAATAGGGATAAGTGACTTCCCTAAGATCACTAATGTCTGGGACCAGATTTGAATTCAGGTTCTTCTGATTCTAGGGATGACATTCTGTCCACTCTATCACTCATCTGTCCTAAAGCCATTGGATATAATTTCAAATCTTGATTATGTTATGTACTACATTGTAACCTCAGAAAAACTCAATTTAATTCTTACAGCCTCATTTTCTTCAGCTGAATAATGAAAGGGTCATGTTAGATGATTTCTTATATGTCCTTTAGTTCTTAATTCAATGTTCCCATATATTTCATTTTGAAAAAGTTTTCTATTTTGGGTTATCCCAGTGTTTTAGAAAAGATCACAAAAAGCTTGAAAGAAAAAAAAAATGAGTTGTAAATTTCCCTGTGATCCATAACACTAAAACTAATCTAGCTAGACCAAATCTCACCAGAGCATTATATCCAATATTCTCTTGGCTAATTGAAGAAAATGATTCTCTTTGCTTCTCAAGTTTCTTCCCTACTTGATTCATTTCTAACATGCAATAGCTTCCAGTCCCATCTGTTTATTCAGATTTCTGCTTGAGTGGCACTCTTATGTTCCTCCTCTAATATGTTAAGGAGAAGAATGCCTTACTATTTGGATTTAATGGAGGTATTATCTACAAAGTGGTCTGAGATTCTCCGGTTGAAAAGTGTAATATAAATGCAAAATATTCTTATTATTATTATATAAATGAAAAGTGTAATATAAATGCAAAATATTCTTCTTATTATTGTATAAATATTGAATGGTTAATAACATTTTCTAACCTTTCCTCTTCCCTCAATAAAGCAACTAGTATTAATGGCCTGTGCACTATCTAAACTGCAACTATTCTAGATGGCAGGTTAAAGAATTATATGAAAACTACATCACCTAGTAGAACTTTCACCATAGACTTTGAATGAAAAGATTCCTTCGCTTAGGAAGAAAGCAAAAAGACTAATTTATTGCTACTATCTGTATTTAACTTCCACTGACTCAAAATTGAATAATTTGGTTGACAAATTATTAGCATATGTATATAAATATGCATGTATGTGTGTTTATACACACATGAATACATAATAATGTGCTAATATATAATAAAGTACACAATATGATATATAAATACCATTTTAATATCTTTAAACAATTTGTTTTCTATGTAAACAGTTTGGATGTACATATGTACATATAGGCACTACTAAAATAAATAAATCACCTACTAAAATAGTATAGGAACATCTAGATAGTGAGCACTACTTTTTCTTTCAAAATAATTATATTTCTTTTAAAATAGTTAGTGATAAACTTTCTACTAAATGTATTTGTTCCTCTTTTGTATCCCCATAGCTTAGTACAATGCCTCATACATTGTCAATGCTTAAAAAATGTTAGCTGACTGGTGATCTCAAAAATCAAAGGTATTAAAGTTTATTAGATTTTCCTTGTGAATAGAGGAGGAGAATGATTAAGCCTATTGTATGAAGAGAAAAATGACTAAAAATCAGGAGGGAGAAGCCCATTCTATCATTTCTAGAACCATTCTGTGAAGTAGTCACTAAAAGTTTGATTTTCATCTTAGTGTAAAAGAACCAGAGACTCAGAGAGACTGTTATATAGTTACACAGAGAATAAAAGTTACAGGCAGGATCTGAACCCAGGTTTTCCTGATTTCAAGTCCAGGACTGTAATATTTGCTCATGTTATCAGGTCTTGGCATGAACTAATTGCATCTTTCATTAGAAATCTTTGGTCCACTCTACCTAAGGAGCCACATATTTATAGTGTCAAGCAATTTGAAATCCTTCTCAGAAAGAAGATATATATATATATATATTCAATATTCAGTAGAATACATACATATATATGTATATATATATATATATATATTCAAAGCATTACTGTACCCAGATTTTTCTTCATGCATGTAAAGGAAGCAACTCCTTCTTTTCTAGTACCTAACTATGGATGTGAGAAAGTGCTTTGATATTCTATTTGCTTCAAGGTATTTGAATTCCAATGTGGAGTGATTTGGTTAAAGCTGATCCTCTCAGCTGGTGACAATTAAGGAAAAGCTTTAACTAAATATGCCAAAATTAAATGTGCCATCAATGAAATATGTTTTTTCCATTCAACTCTATCTGGTTACAAAAGAAGATTTCGTAATCAAGTGAATGTGCAACAGAATGCCATATACATATTTTCTTTTCTGTCACAAGAGACTCTTCAGTCCCATCATGAATTGATGCAACATAACATTTACAACAATCTATTCTGACTTGAAAAACATAATATTATATGTCTTTTCCTTCCTAATCATGACTTTATTCACATATGACTGTACATATCAACTTCTGGCTGTGTCAGGTGAAAAAAACTCACTGCATAAAGTGGAATGCAGTTATTGGATGGAATTATATCACAACACCTTAAGAAGCAAGTAAGTTTTTTTATTATAAGCAAGATTTAAAACTTTACATGCTATGAAAAGTCAAATGAAAGGATTAAAAAAATACAAATAGTCTCCTTAAATATTTGGAAATCCTACATGACAAAACCAACTTTCAAATAAAATCTTTAAATAAGGTAAGATATAGAAATTTTGAAAAAAGAGAAACATTTTTCAGGTGCTCATAACTTTCTCTTGTATTCTCTAATGTGTTGCAATTAATATATTAGCCAAATAAAAATTTGTTTTAATTTATATTATTAAGATATTTGAATTAAAATGTTATACTACATCACCCCTTTTAATGGAGAAAATTGTGAACTCTTTTATAAAAGGTGAGTTTCTTTAAAAAAAATTAATAACACCTTCCCATCCCCCCCAGACTGCTGATCAAGATTAGAGAAATAACTCAATTATTCTAAAAATTATTGAACAATTTCTTTGACTTGTTAATTATTTCTTACTTTTCAACTAGGGGTAAAGAACTATTTCTTAACAGCAGGTTATAATTTAACATTCTTCAATACAGAATGTATTACATTTGGCGTTTATAAAGAAACTTTCAGTTTGCTGTGCTATATTTCTTGAATATGCATGGAAACAACCATATTAGCTATTTTTGAACATATGGGGTATAAGACATTGAGCTGGAAAATTTGTCAACAAGGGGTTGTAAACTTTCAAAGATGTTTTCTGTTGAGTGAGTGGATAGAATGATTTCTCAAATGATATAAGCACTCACAGATTTGCTATACATTTGCAAATTTTCTAGATGCCTATTGAGTTTCATTTACATTAGTGTTATAAGCCTCATTGAAAGAAGAAATTTAATATACTATTGTGTATCATTCAAACATTTCACAACATCCCAATCACTCTTTCCATATTCCCACATTTGATATTTTTTTGAAATGAAGATCATACATGTAGAAGAGATGATAGTTACCTTTGTTTTTTTGAAGAAAAAAAGTCTTAGCAATTTAATGGTCTCACTAATGAGTTTGCAAATGAATTTTCCAATTCACCATTAGCCTTTCATTTTTGGGGGCATTTTTCTGGTATTAGAAAAAAATGAATAAGATAAATATTGACTTATGAAAATGGGGCAAATTGACAGAATAAGGAAAGAGACCCATTTGAGCTTTTACAAATTCTCCTTTAAACAATATTAAAATTATGCCCAAAATGAATTCTGGAGTAACATAACCAATAAACAGGGGAAACATTTTTTCAGCTGAAGACTACTTAAATGGTTGCTAAGAAAGAACTGTCTCACTGTGCTGAGGAAAGAGTACATGTCATTCATTGTAGGCTACACCAGCACAGGCCATGCACACCAAACTAGGAATTGTTCTTGGTGGTGACTGAATTAGCAAAAATGGCTTCCAGAGTTTAGACAATAAGGAGTTCAAAACCTGGTAAGAAGGAGATCATAGGAGAACATTTGCTGACATTGGGTGCAGGACTCTATTGCATTTCTATACACAATTCCAGATTACAATCCAATGATGAGGAAGGAAAGTATAGGGAGCAGGGATAATTTTCACAATGCTTTTATTTACCCACAATTCAGAATACAAGCCAACAGAGCACTGACCACATCTATCCTTTGATCATGTCATGTTGAAATAACTGAAACTTGCAAAACCCTAAAATAACTCTGAACAGAGTAGCGCAAAAATCCTTGGGAGAATAGCCCATCATCCAGGAACAGAGCTGATAATTAAGATAAATTGATTACCCAGTTTAACAGATGAGAAAATAAAATACTTAAATAATCCCATTGCAGAAAAAGAAATTGAACAAGTCATTAATGAACTATTTATGAAAGAATCTCCAGGACTAGATGGATTCACAAATGAATTCTAACAAACATTTAAAGAACAATCAATCCCAATACTATGTAAATTATTTGCAAAAATAGGTAAAGGAGTACTACTAAATTCTTTTTATGACATAAATATGGCACTAATACTTAAATCAGAAAAAGCCAAAACAGAGAAAGAAAATTATAGTCCAAACTCCCTAATGATTTCCCTAATGACTATCTATGCAAAGATTTTAAATAAAATTTTAGCAAAGTGTTTACAGCAGCTTATAGAAGGATAACACACTATGACCAAGTGAGAATTATACTAGGAATACAGGGCTGGTTCAAGATCAGGAAAATTATTACTATAATTAACCATGTCAATAGCAATAGAAATAGAAAATTATAATCTCAAGAGATGCAGAAAACACTTTTGACAAAATACAGCATGCTTTGCTATTAAAAACACTAGAATGGATAAGAATAAAGGGAGCTTACCTTACAATAAGAAGCAGTATCTATCTAAAAACCTACAGCAAGCGTCATGTAATGGACAGAAGCTGGATGCATTCACCCAGGGGTGAAACAAGGATGCTCATTATCACCACTTATAGTTAACATTGTACTAAAAATGTTGGATTTAGCAATAAGAAAAGAAAAAAGAAATTAAAGGAATTAGAATAGGCATTAAGGAAATAAAAATAACACTCTTTGCAGATGATACGATGATATACTTAGAGAAACCGAGAAAAGCATCCCAAAAGCTACTGGAAACAATTCACAGCTTTAACAAAGTTGCAGGATATAAAATAAACTCATAGAAATCATCAGCATCACTATATATTACTGACAAATCCCATCAGCAAGAGATAGAAAGAGAAATTCCATTTAAAATTACTATAAACAAAGTAAAATATGTGGGGGTCTACCTGCCAAGAAAAACCCAAGAACTCTATGAACACAAATACAAAACACTTCTTACACAAATAAAATCAGATGTAATCAAATGGGAAAATATCAATTGTTCATAGCTAGGCCAGGCTAATATAATAAAAATGACAATTGTGTCTAAATTGGTCTATTTGTTCAGTGCTATACTAATCAAACTACCAAAACATTATTTTACAGAACTAGTAAAAAGAATAACACAATTCATCTGGAAAACAAAATATCAAGAATATCAAGGGGATTAATGAAAAAAAAATACAAAGTAAGGTGACTTAACAATACCAAACCTAAAAGCATATTATAAAGCAGCAGTAATCACAACTATTTTGTAATTTGTTTGTGTGATTTTTTGTTTATAAATTGTAACTAGCTAAGAAATAGTGTGGTGGGTCAGTGGCATACATTAGATACATGTGACAAAATAATCAAGACCTATAGCAATCTAGTATTTGAAAAAAAACTTCAACTTCTGGAATAAGAACTCACTATTTGACAAAAATTGCTGGAAAAACTGGAAAATAATATGTCAAAAAATCAGTATAGACCTACATCTCACATCCCATACCAAAATAAGGTCAAAATAGATATATGATTTGGACATAAAGGTTGATACCATAAACAAGTTAGGAAAAGAAAGGATGATTTACTTATCAGATCTTTGGAGAAAGGAAGAATTTAAAACATAGAAGAATTAGAGAATATTTTGAA
>JAJPUD010011161.1:5403-56203 GCA_023553655.1 Myrmecobius fasciatus | reverse complement strand
GCCTCCAGAACCCCTGTTGATTTTCCCACCAGCTGCCCCTTTCCCCCTAACTTGACCATCCCCTCCCCTTCCTTCCACCACCCACTTCCAGGACCAGAGGGAAAAGCTGTTGAGCAGGCAAAAGAAATTGGATTTGTGTCTGAAATTGGCACCCAGCACCCTGAAGGAAAGCCCCTGATGGTCGGCCTGTCTGCCTTGTGAGCCCCCCCAAGGGTGCCTAAAACTGACCCCCCCCAAGAGCCGTGGCTTGGCTCTCCTGGTGAGTGTGCTTCCTCATAGGATCATAGACTTGCGGCCCATCGAGGTCACTTTGTCCAAAACCAAGGCCCCGAGAGGTTTTTATGGCTTTCTGAAGGTCACCAGGGACTCAGTAGATGGCAGTCGGGTTCCCCAACTGCTTTCTCACTTCTACTTAAAATTCTTTGAGAAGATGGCTGCAGTGCCATCTGCCACTGGGAGCCTCCTCACCCCCTTGTCAAACCAACCTGCATTTACAGGCTGTGTCCCCCAAGGGAGTGGGAGCTCCTTGGGTGTGAGGATCCACTTCTTAACCCTCAAGGTTTTTCACATCTAGATCCGGGAGCAATGCTTCCTTTAATTGAATTGCACGATCCTGCAGACTGGACGCACATCCTGCCCCCAACCCTCTCCTTAATGGGACAGTTTTCCTCCTGGAGGATTTTCCTTTCAGTAAATCCGGATGAAGCATCTGACCTCACCTAGGGAAGTCTCAGGGAGTCCCTGGACTAGTCAGGTGCAAAAAACCAGAGAGAATAATAATAGACTGCAGGGTGAGGGTCCCACCTAATACTGAGTTTGGGCCCTAAGGTGTGTCAGGAAGGTGAAAAATTGTTTGGGAATTGTTTGGACTGCTGGAAAAACTGGCAGAGAAAGCCCAGTTTTTGCAACTTAAATAACAGTTGGCATGTATAGTAGGCAAAACACTAGAGGATGTTTTCTCTCAGTCCTCATTGCCTATCCCTATACTCCTAGAATAACCCTAGGTGCTGTTATTCCCGTTTTATAGATTTGGAAACTGAGTTTAAAAGCTATACACCAGGTCAGCAGCTAGAAAGAGTGAAGCAGAATTTGAACCCACATCTTAGGCTCCAAGTTCAGTGTGCCATTCACTTTACCTTCACCCCAAAGGGCTGGTCCAACTTTGTAATTTTAAAGTTGAAAAAATTGACTGAAAGAGACCGCGAGTAAGTGACGAGAACAGAATGAGTGCCCACATTTTGGGATCCCCCGATATAGTGACTTGTCAGACAAAAGTTTTTCTGGAACAGATAGATTGGGGTAGGTTAGTGTTATCATTTTTGGGAAGGCTGGAAAGCATTTACTTTTCCCTCCCATGCCTTAGACGTGCTTGAAAACCCACTCATTTTTCCCAAGTGACTCCAGCCTTTTATCCTGCCCCATTAAAAAAAAAAAAGTGCAATCACCCAAACCAAAAATGTTTATGATGTGTGGGAAAAAAGTCATTTAAGGTGGAATTGCCCTTTTGAATTTTCCCATTTTTTTGCCTTGTAGTTGAAATTCTACCAGTGTTGTAACTGGAGGGAATTATCCTGAGTACTTTGTTAGAACCTAGATTCCACCCTTCCCATCCTCTGCCGCTCTTGTCCACATTTTACTAAAAAATAAAAAACAAACATGCCATAATGGAGACTTAGCAGACCCTCCTGATTAGGAATCCTCCTGATTCTCATCCCACTTTTCCAGTCACACGTGTCCCTTTTGGGCTTTTTTGGCCACTCCTTTTATGAGGCACATAGCTTAGAACACAAATAGAAAGAATGGATTTATAAATGTATGTTGTGGGTGCATATATGTGTGTGTGTGTATGTATATATATATATAGTAAATATGTATGTACATGCACATATGCACATATAGTAAATACGTGTGTATGTGTTCACAGACACACATAGTAAATTGTATGTATACATTCAAATATGTATGTTCTTTAGGTCTAAATAAGGAATGGGGGAAGAGCCTGGGAGGCTTTGGAGGAGAGGGTAGAGGATTCACAAATGTGAGACTGCCAGCCCTCATTTTACAGGCTACACAGCCCCCTGAAAGCAGGTGAAATTTGCCCAGGGGCTCAGAGCAGATACAGAATTTGAACCCGTTGTTCCTTCCGCTGCACCAAGTGATCTTTCCCACCTCTCCTGTTGCCCACCACTGAGAACCGTCCCCTTCCCACCTTTATCATGGTGGCACTGCTTCTGATGGAGCAGTCAGTCCGCAGAGAGAAAGGGACAAGGGCCCCTCAGAAAAGCTTCAGGAACACTTTTTAAAAGGCAGGTGTTTGAAGCCTCCATAAAACTTAACTTAAAAAAATCTCATCAGTCCACACATGGGAGTGCCCAGGTACCCTCTCCGGGCCAAGAAGGCGTTTGAGATGGGGGCAGCTTTTGACCTCCCAGAGTTGGGAGGAAAACGCTCGTGTGGATGGTGGCCCCAGAATGGCCATTCCATGATTTTTAAATTAAGTTTCTGCTGGGTGTACCTGAGCAAAGGTGTGGTCCTAGGAGCGTGGATCTAGGAAGGGGGAGCAAGACACAAGCACCCAGAAAATCCACATTCACAGTCATTCCTTAGAGCTGCATCACCTCCGGCCAAGGGGAAGTTGTTCTAGAGGAGGAGGAATCTGAGAAGGTTCATGAGGGAGGGGACCTTCTTATTAAAAGTTGGGGGGGACTTTGTCCAGCAGAGGGGCAGGAGAGAAGGTGATGCACCGTGGGGGTCTGCAGCCCTCCCAGTCCGTCAGGCTAGAGCCTTGATGAAAGGGACTGGAGGGGTGATGCCATGTGGTAGTTTGTGGTGAGCGCCACAGGGTGGTGCTAGAGGTGGCAGCTTGAAGTGCCGGCAGAATCCTCAGAGAATGGCCTCACCAGGGTTTGGGCACTGCCAGCCACTAAGCCTCTGGGTGCCCTGGGGAAGGGCTACATTTACAGAAAAGGGCTTTATGACCAAGATGGGGTGTTCTCCCAGGGCTAGAAGTGCCAGGAATGCCAGATGTGTTCCACTCTACAGAGAGGCTTGAGGTCCAATGAAAGGCTTCACTCCCCTCTCCCCCCCAGATTTGACCTTCAGGAGCCTCAGTTTCTTCATGAGGATCGGATGCTAATGGGATGTAAAGCACTTCGCGAGACATAAAATATTGTGGAAAATGTCAGCTAGTTTTATCAACACAAGGTGATCTGTCTCCTGGAACAGTCTTAGAGTATATATCATCTAATCCAGTCTCTTCACTTTACTGATGGGAATAAAAAGTCAGAGGACCCAATTTGTTTCAAGTGACACAGGTGACTGCTAGGTGTTGGAGTGCATGGGGCACTTGGAGTCAGAAATAGTGGAGTTCAAATTCAGTATCAGACACTTGACTAGCCCGGTGTTCCCGGACAAGGCACTTATAATCCCTGCCTCAGTTTCCTCACCTATAAAGTAGGACTCTTTTAGGGTTATTGTGAGGAATAATAATTATAAAGCCCTTTGCAAATCTGAAAATTCCAAAAAATGCTAGAGAAGATGATAGGGCACTAAATATTATGGAACCTAAACCCTCTGACTTAGTGGCTTTTCCATTGCACCACACAGCCTTCTCTCATACTTATGAAACCACAGGAAGGGAATTGAGAGGAACCGGGAAAAGATACTAAAAGATTAGTGCATGCTCAGGTCCCAAAGAAGAGAGAGGAAAGCTTCCCTCCATTCCTTTGCACAGATGGATAGGCCCCCAGAGGTAGAACATTTTTTTTTAATGTACTTTTTTTTCCCTCTTCAACTTTTTTTTTCCTTAAAAATATCAAGCAGCTCTGTTAAATGGAAGAGGGAAATTGAGGTGATCTAAAAACAAGGCCATCAATACAAATCTATTTTTAAAAGAAGAGGCGTCCACACTTGGGACTTGCCCTTGGAGCTTAGCATTATGAAGCGCCAGCTGTGAGCAGGTCCTTGTGCTGGATGTTAGGGACAAAGACAAGACCAAGCCTTCAGAGAGCTCAACTTCTGTGAGCTTCTACAGGTAAATAGAGAAGTAAGTGGAGACCGGCCGACCTGCGGCGTTGACCTGGGCTGAGCCTTCGGAGATCTGGAGAGAGGTGGAGGCGAAGGCCAAGCTCCAGTAAGGCAAGGGAGCCAGAATTAAGGAGGGGCGAGAAGAGGACAGTTGGTGAAATAAGTTTGGAAAGACACGCCCAGAAGGCTTACTTTAGCCTCTGTTTGGAGGCAGGGAGGCCCATGAGAAGGCTCCTGCAGAGCTGCAGGTGAGAGGCTGATGGCCTTTGGTCCACGCGAAGTGTCATGGAAGTAGGGAGCAGCGAGGCTTGGCAGCTGTGAGGAAAGATGGGCCCTTCCTCACATCCGGGCCCCCAGAGGGAAGGTGATGTCTGCAGAAGGAGCGAGTGTGGGGAGGACATCAGGAGTTCTGTCTTGCCCTGCCTGCTGCACAGACATCGGGGAAGGCCTGTGGTAGGCAGGCTCAGGAGAGAAGGGGCCCAGGAAGCTGAGGTCTGGTTTTTTCTTGGTGTTTTCTTGGCAGAGGCAACTAGAGTTGTTATTTCCTCCTTCAGCTCATTTTGCAGATGAAGAAACTGAGGCAGAGAGGGTCAAGTGACTTGTCCAGGGTCACCCAGCCAGGAAGTGTCTGAGGCTTCAGTATCTCAGGACTCGGGCCCTGTGCTCTCAGCCCCCTGGCGGCCAAGGCTAACGCTTGGGTCCATTTACCTGAGCTCTTGGGTCAGCCTACAGCCCTGCCTGCCTCAGGCGACTTTCTCTATCCTGGTTTTGATATATTTTGGGTTGGCACAAGAAATTAAATGGAAATTGAGAGGGGGATTTTGTGGGAGCCACCGATGACATGCAAAGGCTGGCAGTCCATACGGAGCTGATGACCAAATGCTTAACCTCAGTTTTACACTGAGGTACTGTAAACACTCGTAAAAGACAAAGTTCACAAACACAGGCAATGGAGCAGGGAAGGGTCTGTTCAGAACGTAATAGTAAAAACTGAAGGACATCGGTCAAACTTGTTTGGTTTTTGGTTTGAAGGGAGGACCAATTTTATGCTGATCACAGGGATGCTGGGCCTTAGTCTAATCCTCACAATGTGGAAGGGATAATTATTTTCTTTTAAAGTACATTTTTATTGATATCTTTTGTTTTTTACATCATTTTGGTTTTCCCCAGTATCCTTTCTCTCCCCCTTCCAGAATCCAGCCCATATAACAAATAGGACTTATTTAAGATTAAACAAAAGAGGAGAAAATGAGCACAATGGATGTCTGTTGAAAAAAAGTTTAAAAAAAAACTTGTATAGTGTCATGCCCATTACTGCCACCTTCTTGAAGGGATGGAGTGAGACTCTTTACTCTCGTATCTCCTCCAAGTCTTATTGAGCTTTATAATTCTGCAACCTGCACTTTTTGAGTTTTGGAGTGGATTATGGCAGTCCTTGACATCATTGTTAGTCACAGCATCTGCTGTGGCTTTGGCTCAACTTGTTTCCAGGCTCCTCTTTGTTGTTCACCTTTGTTTTGGCATACTCATGCTCCACTGCATTCATCGACCGTGTTTGTTAGGCATTTCCCGGGCAATGGGCACAGTTTTGGTGCTTTAGCTTATTTTGTTTCACCATAAGGAAGAGGTGGGAGTAAGTTCAGTTTGGGGTTTGGATCTGTGCCCCAGACATGACCTCTAGTCTTATATAAGTCCCAGACTTATTCTCCAGGGATCTCCTGGTCAGACTGTTGAGGACTGGAGCGGGGAGGTCACTATTCTTTTTACCCTTCCACTAATTAAGTAGAGAAGATAGAAGGAAATAAGATTTCTTTCTTCTTTGTGCATTAGAAAAAAAATTTAAAGACAGTACAGTGGGATTAAAAAGAACTTTAAAACATCAGGTAATGTCCTGAAAGCAATTCAGACAAGTTTCTGAAGATCTGTTTCCTGTATCCCAATTCAGCTGTATTGGGATTATACTTAGGGGTGTTGAGAGGTATACATACGTACTTATCTAATCAGAGCTGAATGTACCCTTCTACTGAGAGAACCAGTAAGGAGAAGAACATGGGCCCAATTGTTAGATAAGTTTGACCAATGCCCTTCAGTTTTTACTATTATGTTCTGAATGGACCCTTCCCTGCTCCATGCCCTGTGTTTGGAAACCCCCAAACAAACCCGAAACACAAGCGGGCATTCAAACTGCAGTATCACAGGCCTGGAGATGGAGGGGGAGCCGGCAGCTGGCCCATTTGTGAAAGGGATCCCCAAGCTCTTTCCCTGCTGAGGGCTAGGAGGCTGTGGTGGAGTGGCTCAGCCCATTCTGCTTGGGGACAGTTGTCCTAACTGAGATATCCTCTCCTCCATCTGCTGCTCCTGATTTTGCCTTTTGAGGCCAGCCAACAAATTTAAGCCCTTTTCCACCTGCCTTGACTACAGCTGCTCTATTCTGACCAAGTCTTCTCTAGGTTCAGTACACCCAGTACTTTTAACTAATTCCCCTGTAATAGCCATAAGTACCTGGTCCTGTTTCAAGCCCAGATTTCAGATATCATCCAGGGAGGCAGTTTTTGGGAAGGGTTGGCCAACCAACCTCACCAGCTGCCACTATCCCTGAAGGAGAGGTGGGAGGCAGTATGTTCTGGGCACCTTGATCACCATCTCCCCTTAGACTCTTTTAGAGACAGCCCAAGACTCTGAGCCCAAGAACCTTGGGGATCTCCAGCTTTCCAGCCCAATGTCTGCTGCCATCACCCTGGGCAGCTGCCCCTGTGGAGATGCAGCCTGACCACTGCCCTGAAGATCCAGAAAGGAAAGGTCACCAAATGCCTTGGTCCTGCCCAGTGGATCAACTCAGAAATCGATTGGATTGTCTCCATGGGGATGACATTCAGGAAGAGGCAGCACCTTCTCTTTTGCCACCATACTCCAAGGGACCTTTTCAGCTGACTGGTCCCTGAAACCTTCTGTGGGTGTTATCTCTTCAGAAGAATAGAAGCTTCTTGAGGGCAGCCTGGGCCACTTGCTTTTCTGTTTGTTTTATTTATAATAGCTTCTTATTTTTCAAAATATAAGCAAAGAGTTTTCAACATCCACCCTTGCAAAATCTTATGTTCCATATTTTTCTCCCAGCCTCCCTCTCTCCCCTTTCCCTTAGAAGGCAAGTAATCTAGTATAGGTTAAACATGTTCTTCTAAACATATTCCCACATTTATCATGCACAAGAAAAATCAGATCAAAAAAGGAAAAAATGAGAGAGAAAAAACAAACAATAACAACAAACAAAATACTCTGTTGTGCTCCACTTTCAATCCCCGTTAAATCCTTTCTTTGGCTGCAGATGGCTCTCTTTTTCACAAGTCTATTGGAACAGGCCTGAATCGCCTCATTGTTGAAAAGAGCCACATCCATTACATGATCACATAATTTTGTTGTTTCTGTGCACAGTATTCTTCTGGTTCTGTTCACTTCTCCTAGGATCAGCTCATGTAATTCTTTCCAGGTCTTTCTGAGATCATCTTGCTGATCATTTCCTATAGAACAATCATATTCCATCACATTCGTACCATAACTTATTCAGTCTTTTTCTCAACTGAGGGGCATCCACTCACTTTCCAGTTCTTTGCTGCCACAAAAAGAGCTGCTACAAACATTTTTGCACATGCAACTCCCTTTCCCTTTTTTTATGATCTCTTTGGGATTTACAGACCCATTTTGCTTTTCTGTTTTTTTTTAAAGCTTTTCAAAATATATGCATAGTTTTCAACATTCTTCCTTGTGTTAAACATATTCATTTCTTTTATATATATTTCCACAATTATCTTGCTGCACAAGAAAAATCAGATCAAAAAGGAAAAACAATGAGAAAGAAAACAAAAGGAATTTCCTTTCTATTTGTATCTGCATCACTGGGCACTGTAAGCCTTTAGTAAATCCTCCATTCATTCATGACGTGGACTCTACTATCCTCGTTTGTCTTTCTCTGGATTCTCTCCAGCCCTTTTAAAATCGGGTTGTCCAGAACTGAAACCGGTGTCCCAGTGAGTCTAGTGAGGGTGGAGGAGAATGAGCTGGATGCTCGCAGCTAATCTCTCAGTGGTGCCCGACAGTGTGGAGGTGCCATGGTCCAGATCTGCATGGCGCCTCCTTATTTCTCCTTGGGGCCAAGCTTGGTTCTTCTAATTATACAATGCTGGGCTTAGTCGCACGGGTCTTTCTGTTTATGTAGCTGCCTTCATGTATATTGTTTTCCTGATTCTGTTCATGTCAGGTGGCACTGTGGATAGAGCTTTGGGCCTGCCCTCATGAAGTTCAGATCCAGCCTCACTCATTGGTGTGACCCTGGGCAAATCACTTACTCTATGTTTGCCTCAGTTTCCTCAAAGGTAAAATGGGGATAATAAAAGGTCCTACCTCAAAGGGCTGTTGTGAGGACCAAAGGAGATAATTTGTAAAGTCCCTGGCACAGTGCCTAGGGCATGGTAGACGTCATATAAATGCTTATTCCCTTCCCCCAGCCATTCCTGGATTAGAGCCACCAGAATTGAGTTTATTTCATCTAATATATTAAAAAAATTATTACCCCCCTGTTATGTGTAAGACCCAGCACTAGTGATACAAAGAGGAAACAAAGAGTGACTGTTGGCTTCAAGGGACTCACAGGCTATGAGCAGGCCTGAGATGAGGTCACAGATGTCTAGGAAACAAGTTGGAAGCACAGGGGAGAGAAGTTGAGAAAGGGGGGAGCAACCTGGGGGGTGGGGGCAGGAGAGATGAAAAGAAACTCCATGAAGGCAGGCATCCAATGGCTTGGAGTGGAGGGAAGGATTGCAAAAGGGGAAATCATTTCAGGAAGTCTGTATAGGTCTGCAGATGGAAGCACGGATCGGCACCCCAGGATGCAGAGAAGTTCTCATGGTCCTGCAAGAGCATCATCCAGCTGAGCATAAAGCACAGAATGAACTCAGGCTGCAATGAATGCTGAGGACCCCCCCCCCCGCCAAAAAAAAGGCTTTGAAAACTCCTTTGGAACAAGGGAGAATCAGGGAAGGGTTACAGGACTGGGAGTCAGAACACTCACCTTTTGGTTCTGTCTTCTGTGACATAGAGAAGGATCTTGGAAGAGACCTCTTGATACAGCCTGGTAGCTGTGGAGAAAACACTTGGCAAATCTCTGTGTTCCATTCAGATATGAAATACTAAAGTATAGAACCAAAAATAGTGAATAATTGGGGCCCAGTGACGAGGGAGATATTAAAATATAGCTCATGGCCCTTTATTAGTTCAGGTTACCAGACTCTGATGAAGTCTGCAGCCTAGGAAATTGAAGGTCCTAGAGGACATTCTGTGGGGAGAAGGCATAGAAGAGGAAAGGATTAAATGGACTGAGTTTCAAAAAAAAAAAGCAGAAGAGTTTGCAAATTGAGGACCAAAGACTTTGGCTTTTAATTCCTCACAGCATTCTAGGACATTTCGTAAAAGGGACATCTAGAAAGGGGAGCAGTGAAATTGAAGACTGGCTCGGGGCAGAATAGCCTCGGTTTCCTTTTTTGATAATGTCACAAGACTAGTAGATGAGGGGAATGTTGTAAATATTTAACTTTCTTATCAGAGAGTTTGGCATAGTCACTAATGCTTCTCTTGTGGAGAAAATGGACAAGGGGGGCTGGAAGGTAGAACAGTGAATTGGAACCCACTGTCTGAATGACCAGAGTGGGTTGATGTGAACCTGAAAGGAGGTTTCTTGTAGAAGAACCCATAGATCTGTGCTTGGTCGCCTGCCATTTATCATTTTAAAAATGATGCCTTAGATAAAGACTTAGGTGGCTTACTTACGCCATATTATACAAATAACACGTACCAGATGGCAAAATCCAAAACAATCTTGACAGACTCAACTTTTGGGCTGAGTGGAGTAAGAGGAGATTAATAGGAATAAATATAACCTTACTATTAAGTCAAAATGCAACAGTCCAAAAGGCTGACTTCTGCTCTATTAATAGAGGAATGAAGTCTAGAATGAGGGTATTACTAGTCCCACCATACTCTACCCTGATCAACCATTGTGGTCTGCAGTGCTGCGTTCTGGGTGGAGTGCCATATTTTAGAGAAGACACAGATAAGTTAGGAAATGTCCACGAGAAGATGACTTCAATAGTGAAGAGCCTCAAGTCCTGCCTTGTCCTGGAGGAGTTTAGCCTGTAGAAGGGAAGGCTTAGGGCCTGAGAGCTCTCACCACTTCAGAAAGATTCATATCTGAATAGGGCAAGAGAAGTTTGCACACTGTTTTCGCATAGCCACAAGATCCTTCTCTTTGTCACAGAAGACAGAACCAAAAGATGAGTGGCTCTGACTTCAGTCCTGTACCCTTTCCTGATTCTCCCTTGTTCCAAAGGAGTTTTCAAAGCTTTTTTTTGGGGGGGGGTTGTCCTTAGCATTCATTGCAGCCTGAGTTCATTCTGTGCTTTATGCTCAGCTGGATGATACTCTAGCAGGACCGTGAGAACTTCTCTGCATCCTGGGGTGCCCATCCATGCTTCCATCTGCAGATCTATACAGACTCCCTGAAGTGATTTCCCCTTTTGCAATCCTTCCCTCCACTCCAAGCCCTCAGATGCCTGCCTTCATAGTTTCTTCTCTTCTCTCCACCCCACCCCACCCCCAAGTTGCTCCCCTCCTTTCTCAACTTCAGCTGTCTGTGATCTCATCTCAGGCCTCCTCCATCCCTTTGAGGATCCTGAAGGCAAAATATCACTAAGGCAGGGGGCTAATAATTTTTTTAATGAATTAAATGAAATAAATCCAATTCTGGTAGCTCTGATCCAGGAATGGTTAGGGGAAGGGACCATTGGAAAGTTTAGATTTGTTTTGCTTGGCGCGTAAAGTGAAGAAAGTGAATGAAAATGAAGCAGATTTGGACTTGACACAAAGATTAGTTTCCTAACAATTAGATGATTTCTGAAAGTGCTCTGTACTCTCTCTAAAAGTCTTAAAGCAGAAGTTGGATACCTACTTGCTGGGAATGTTGCAGAGGGGACTTTGGGTCAGCCATCAGTGGTTGGCCTAGGTGGCCCCTAAGGGTCCTCCCGACTCTAATGGCCGGGGCCATACAGTTCAAGGAGGGACACTGAAGTCCACCAGACTCCCATAGGAAATTAAACCTTCATCTTCCAAAATCTCCTTTGAAAGATTAAGTAGAGCAACCTACAAGAACTCTTCTCAACTACAGGATGGTTGATGAGCCTTCTGTTTAAAGAGAGGGCATCCATGGCTGGGAGGGGAAGGGAGAAGGAGGAACAGCTCTCTTCAGATCGATGCAGAACTCAAGCTCTGGACCTGGTTCTGGTCTCTCCTCTTTGAATACCTTCTTTGTCACTAAATTGGTCTCCATTTTGGGGAACATCTTCACTCCTTTTGCTCTCTTCTCCCCTCCATTCCTTTCACATCAATATTTTATCTTTAATTGATCACATGGTCTCTCTAGGTAATAATTATAGGCCCTTCTCAACTTTCTAATTCTATGAAATTCGCAGCCGTGTAATTCTGAATAGTGAGTCCTTTGTAGAAGAAGATCCAACTAGTATGCTGGAAGCCTAGTTCTGATTATTTTACTGTTTCAGGGGTGCCGAGGGAGGACTGTAACACTATTTTCTGGTCACATCTGGTCGGCTTTCCAGTCATCATTTATAATGTGGTTGTGCCTTGTCCCCTGCTTGTCTTTCCTTTGCCATAAGGGCTTCCTGCAGTTTTGATCAGTGAGGTCAGAGATCTTCAGAGGTCAGTGTTCTGTGACTCAGCTATGTAATATCAAAAGAATATTAATGGTGAAAGTAGGTTTGGGGGATCATTGAAGAATTGCTGCAGTTTCCCAAATTTAGTACAGCCTTACATTTGTATTTATATTGTTGTTGTATTTTTGGATATATTTCCTGTTCTTACTTTAGAAAATGGTTGAGTGGGGCATTTTTCTCTCTCGTTCAGGAATCTGAACATACCGGCCTCTCTTCTGTCCTTAGAATCCTAACATTTCTTCCAGGTGCATCTCAGGGGCCACCTCCTCTGGAAAGGAACTACTCTTATCAAACCATCTTGTACTTGCCCATCTATTTACTTATGGACAGGCTTTGAAGGCAGGGACTATCTGCCATTTTTGTTTCTGTCTTCCCAAAGTGCCTTATACTAGTGGGTACATCATAAATGCTTGTTGAGTGAAATGCACGGTGTGTCTGTAAGGCTTTTTGGATATTTTTCCTCCTGTCCATCATTGACCCTTGGTAGAAAAAAGGTTCCTCACTCCTGATTTGGCCCACAGGTGGTTTTAGAAAGATAAGGAAACTGAATATTATATGAATGTAATTTAATGAGTGAACTTATATTCCTGTGATGGTTTGCCGTTTATGGCAAACGAAAGAAGAGGTCTTTGTGCCCTGAAAGTGAGAGATGGTCTTAATTTTTCCTTATTTTGGAAAAGCAAGGAAGCTAGTGTTACTGCTGTCTAGCTGTGTGACCTTAAGAAGGAAGCCTGATCTAGTCTGAAAACCTGGATTTAAGTCTTAGCCCTGTTCTTAACTCCCTTTGGGACCTTGGGTATAGCCCCTTCTCTATAGAACGAAGTGGGACTGAACTAGACAATTTATCTCTAAAGCCTTTTTCCACCTCTGCTGTCTTGTGAGACTATATGCAATGGGCTGGACCTCTCCATTCATTTATTCATTCACAAAAGAGACACTGCAGGGATACAAAAATATATGGGACCCAGACCTTATTTTCTAGGGTCATCTGATGTAATCTAGTGGAAGAAAGGATATGTATGAATAACTGGGATACCAAGAAGATAATGGAGGGAATAAGCATTTATTAAGTACCTGTTATGCACCAGGCACTATTTTAACAGTTTCACAAATAAGAGAGGTCCAAGCAAAATACTGTGAGATATTTGGGGAAGGAAGATTGCCTTCACATTTCCTCTTCCTTGAATGAGGGACTGAAGTGAAGGAAAGAAGGGATTTGAACAACTGGAGAAACTGGCCATGAGTCAACTGTGTGGAGGAGATGGGAGGGGGGAGCAAATGGGGTGGGAATGGTTATTGAGTAATTTAATTTAACTAGAACATAAAGTGTCTATGGGGGGCTGCGGAGAAGAGGATCAAGATTCAAGAGAGTGTGAAGAGGAAGCAATGACAGGACTTCCTAATGGATGGGATTTGTGGGATCAAGGAGAGCAAGGTCAAAAATGACTCCAACGTGCATGCTGCCTTTTGGGGTTTCTTATAGTTTTGTCTGCTCCATGTTTATCCTTAGGATTTGGATTGGACCTCAAGGCTATTTTCTGCCCACCTTCAAATCTCGTCTTGGTCAGCTTGTTGGAAATCAGAGAGTGGCTTTTGTCCAAGACGTGGCAGGGGAGCACCATGGACCAGTACAGCCTTGGGGATGATGGTGCCCTTCAGTCAGAGATGCATCTTCCTGGATTTTCAGAGAGCCAGGGGCTGAACTGCAGTGACACTCTCAATCGGGATCTGTGCCCCAACACAAGAGACCTGCTCTATGCTGGCCTGAGCAGCTTAGATCTGGACCCAGGCCTCTCAACACCAGATATGGCCAGTGAGGCTCTAGAGGACAACCTTGATGCCCTCTCCTTATATTCAGGGAAGGAGGGAGACTCAGCAAAGCTGTTGGAGGAGTATGCTGACTCAGACTCACAGCCTTCCTTGCAGGGTGAGCCTGAGAAAGATTGAGGGGGGCCACTGGTCTTATGGGAATGCCATGGCAGGGGTGGGGGCGGGGCCCCCAGTTATCTCTGGGGGCTGAAAAATTCTCCCCATTCCATCAGAGACTAAATGCTCACTGTATGCAGTCTATTATTCAAGCTAACATCCTTCTCTTTTGCACCAGAGTTGAAAGGGAAGAACTGAGCACATTTTAAAATTACGTAGTTTAAATAATAATCTGATACATCTTGCCAGCTGCCGCCAAAGAATAAATCCATCATTTGATTGAAGTCACTTAATGATTTCTTTGGAAATTGGGTTGAAAATCTGAATGCATCAAACTTTTAAAAAAGTACTTGATCTGTTTTTCTCAGAAGAAGTTGCTTCTAAATACCTCTGTTTGGGGAAAAAATTATCAGTGCTAATTGTCACTGTTGTCTCTGAAGAAGTTCAGATGCTTTGCTTGAATAAAGTTCACAGAACTCATTCATTGCCTACCATGACCTACTTAGAGGATCCTAAATCTAGAGCTAAAAGGATCCTCAGAAATCATCTAATAGAATCCATTAATTTTATAGATGAGGAAATTGAGGCCTTTGGAAAGAACGTTTTTTGCCTACTGATTTATTTCATTACCATTAGTGAGGCCTTTAAAAAAGAGAGAGAGAAATGTTTTTATCTTGGGAAAATTAAAGGAAACGAGGCTTAAAGAGGAAGAGACAGCATTTGGGGGACTATCTGATGCCTCTCTTTCTCTAGCTGGTTTTCCATAGACAGCAAATCTGAAACACCCTCCAGAAATGTACCTAAGCTGAGCCAACAGATTGAGCCATGTTTGTCACATCTTCATTAGGTGATCACCTTAAGATGGAGTTTTCAACATAATTAGAGGGAGGAAAGAAGGGTGGGAGCAGAGAAAGAGAGAAAGAGACAGGGAGGGAGGAAGAGAGGATGGGAGAGGAGAGAGAGAGAGAGACAGACATTCAGACAGAATGAGACAGAGACAGGGTGGGAGAGGAGACAGAGGGAAAGAGACAGGGAGAGAGGAAGAGAGGTAGCGAGAGGAGAGAGAGACAGAGTGAGACAGAGACAGGGGGGGGAGGAAGCGCGGGGGGGGGGGTGCTGGCGAGCGCGTCGTTGGGCACCTCAGATCCATGGGTGCAGTCAGTCATTCTGGGTTGTCCAGAAGCCAAGCAGGTGGCAGTGCTGGCCCTCCCAGGCTGGCCTGGCCCCAGTCAGCTCTCCCTCACACTGGGTTGAAGAGCTGGAAAAGCTGTTTGGGTGCAACCCAAGAGTCTGCAGCCTTGATAAGAGAGTCCTGACAGGCCAGGGCCTTTGAGCCCCTCTTTCTGCAGATGGGGAAATGGAGGCACCCTTAGCCAGGGCAGCAGAAGCGCGGGGAGCCCTCTTCCAAGGGCAGAACTCTTGACTCCCCTCCCTGGGGTCCCCCCTGAATGTAACTTGCTCCTCTCTCTCCATTCAGACCTGGGGCTGGGCGTTCTTAAGGCATCTAAAGAGGCAGATGAAGGAGGCAGGACCAGCTCGGGCAGTGCCAGGAAAGGAAAGCGACAGCACAGCTCTCCCCAGAACCCATTCCTGGATTGCAGCCTCTGTGGAAAGGTGTTCAGCAGCGCCAGCTCCCTTAGCAAACACTACTTGACGCACAGCCAGGAGAGGAAACACGTCTGCAAAATCTGCAGCAAGGCCTTTAAGCGTCAGGACCACCTGTATGTGGGAGTATGGCGAGGCCCCGTGCCCTGGGGAGGGAGGCTGGGGGGCGGGGGAGGGCGGCATCTTCTAGGGTTTGCCCCTTTGCTCCCTCTCAGGAGCCAGTTAGATGCTGTCTGAGGCTTTGGGGCCTCTGGGCTGAGGTCCTGGGTGGCCCTTGCTCAGGCTCATCAGGCAGGCCTGGATGGTCCCAGAGCAGAAGGCATAAGGGCCTTTGAATGCAGCCTCTCTTGCTTCATCTGGCTTCTGAGGCCCAGGTCAATTCAGCGCGCACGTAGCAAGTGGTTCTTATGGCGAGCCCTCGGCTGGGCATGGTGCCAGCTCAGTCACTCAGCGAGTTAGGCGTTTGCTCTTTGCCACGTGGGGGGAGACCACTGAAGGGACAAGTGCACTAATGGCCACGACAAGAGAGGGAGAAAGAGAGGGCTAGACAGAATGCTGTGAGAAACTGAGAGGGAGGCGGGAATGCCCGGGGTACAGAAACGCCGCCTGTGGGGGCCTGAAGAGACCCCCAGGACCAAGGAAGCCCCAAGCCATTTGGAGGCTCCCCTGTTGAACCCAGGAAGAGACTGGCGGGTCCTGACCATCACGCCTCCCTATTGAATCAGAAAAAAAGGGGTTCTTCCTACTGTGCCTGATTAATAGTTTTCCAAAGGGAATCTTTTCTGTGGATCTCAGACGTTCCTTTTGTTCTTGGTGGATGGTGTAGTGCCGTGTCTTCCCAGTCCAACAAAGAGCGAGCTAAGACCTTAGTGCAGTCAGAGTGAGGGCTAGGGGCTGAGGGGGGTTTCATCCCGATGCTCTGCCTCGTGTCACTGGAGAGCCTCAACCTCTCCCTGGGGTCCTGTAGCCACAGGTGGACTGTGCTCATCAGGGCCCGACTTCTCTTCCACATGCGATGTGTTAGGGAAGAGTTGGGGCTGTTTTGGGTCCTCCGGGGGAACCGTTTGGAAGACTTCTCAGGAAAGAGGTGCCCATGTGTGCCGAGCTAGCTAGTCTGCCCAAGGCAAGCTCAGGCGTGGCTAGGGATGGAGATGTTCAAGATGGGGGACATCCGGCCCTTTCTCTAGGGAGACGATACGAATTTTGTCCCAGTCATCTCACCGATTGTCCCTTTTGTGTTCTGGCTCCAGGACTGGACACATGCTGACCCATCAGAAAACCAAACCTTTTGTGTGCATTGAGCAGGGCTGCAGCAAGAGCTACTGTGATTATCGTTCCCTGCGCCGACACTATGAGGTGCAGCATGGCCTGTGTATCCTGAAGGAGGCCCCTCCTGAAGAGGAAGCCTGTGGGGACTCCCCCCACGCTCATGAGGCCGCTGGCCAGGCTGGGCCCAGCAGCCTCCGAACCCTGGTGCCCTCTGAGGCCCGCTCCCCCAGCTCTCTCCTGCCCAACCGAGATCTCCTGCGGTGCATTGTGAGCAGCATTGTCCACCAGAAGCTCCCCTCACCCGGCCCGGCTACTGCAGGGGCTCCAGATGTGGATGGGAGGGGCTCACTGTGCCCCTGCCCACCCAGTGCAGGCTCTGTCTCCTGTACTCCTGCCAATTCCCTGGCACCCACGGGAGCCCTAGGCATTGAGCCTCCCGAGGAGCCTCGTCCCCCAAGAAAGGAGCCGCCCCCCTCTGACATGTTCACAGTTATCCACTCAGGGAATCTGGCAGCCATGGCCCCAGGGGGAGAGAAAGGAGCCTCTGACCCAGCCGATTCAGAACTGCCTTTTCTCCCACTCCCATCTGCCGGGCTGGAAAGTTGGTCTGATGGGGGGACCCTGCCTTGCCTGCCTCTCTTCCGAGGCCAGGCGGTCTCAGCCAGCTCCCAGCCATCTAGTCACAACTTCCAGTGGGTCAGGAACCTGCCCGGCTGCCCCAAGAGCAAAGGGAACAGTGTCTATGTGGTCCACAAGCCGGCTCCGGTCCCTGCCCGGGACGGCTCCGAGCCGGGGCCCGGGCCTGGGCCCAGGCCTGTGTCCCCTCTGCTGGACCCTTTAGCTGCTCCGACGGGTGCTGGTCCGGAGGATGTGCTCTCTTTCCCTCCCACGCTGCTAAAGGCACCGGGGGACACCCTGAGTGATGCCAGGTTCGCTGGTGGGGAGGACAGCTCGTGGCCTGCCCAGAGGAACAAGTATGAGTGCGAGCCCTTCCCTTGGCAGAACCCTGGGGAGCTGGGCCTCCAGGATGTGCAGAAGCCAAGCGGGCTTCCTCCTGAGAGCACCCCGCTGTTCCGGCAGCTCTTTCTCAAGTCCCAGGAGTCCCTGGTGAGCCACGAGCAGATGCAGGTGTTCCAAATGATCACCAAATCCCAGCGGATCTTCTCCCACACCCAGGTAGCAGCAGCTCCCTCTCAGCTTCCACTCCCAGAGACCAAGCAGGCTTTGCTGAAACCACTGCAGGGCGTGTGGCAGCAGCCTTTGGCCCCAGGGGCTGACTCGTTCCATGTTCTCCCGGGAAACCCGGAGCAGGAGGGGTCGCCGGCCCGCAGGAGAAAGACCCAGGCCCTGTTTCCAAGAGAGTCTTCACCTGGGAGCACGAGGCGGGAGCCCAAGGGAGGGCCCAAAGTGGCCCCTGCTTTGCCTTCCCTTGGATCGTCCCTGGACCCCTGCGGGAATCCCGACACTTCTATGACCAAGCAGTTGCGGTCGGCCAAAGGGAGCGTAGGTCTGGGGGATGTTTTTTCCCCAGCGCACCCTCGGCCGTCTCCGTCGGGGGTGGAAGAGCCAGCTGGAGGCCAGTTCCATTCCAAGCTGTCTCAGACAGAGAATGGCGCGCCCTCGGCCACCAAAGGGGACAAGAGTCAGACCTGTGCCAGAGAACTGGGCTACCGGCTCTTCTCCGGCAGCACCAGAGCCCAGCGGTTCTCTGGTTTCCGCAAGGACAAAGTGAAGATGGACATGTGCTGTGCAGCCTCTCCAAGCCAGGTGGCCATGGCTTCCTTCTCTTCAGGTGGAGCCTCCACAGAGCCCACGCGGGACATGAAGTCCAAGCTGACCATCTTCAACAGGATCCAGGTGCTTGCTCCTTTCCCTCCCCCCTCCTCGGCTGCACCCCCGGGGTTGGGAAGGGTCGCTTGATTCCCCAGAATTCCCCAGGACTTCCCTGCCTGACTCCTGCCCTCCTTTTTCCCTTTGGCTCTTCCTGCAGACATTCACCTTTGCTAATGGTATAATCGTAATCCCCTTTTCTGTAGAGCTTCAGGCTTTATGGAGCTTTTTACTTGTGACATCCCCAGGAGCTTTAGAGTACTTGTATTGAAGGCTCAGTGAAGGGAAACTTCAATTCAATAATCATCAGTGAAAGGCCTGTGCCAAGTGGTGGGGCTGCAGAGAGAGGCAGAAGACGGCCTCTGTCCTCCAGGAGCTCACCATCCCATGGGGGAGGGACTGTGTACAAAGCAAGCTCTGTATGGGATCAGTAGGAAGTGATTAACAGGGAAGGCACTGGAATTAAAAGCAGTTGGGGGAGGCTTCCCGGAGAAGGTGGGATGGAAAGGAGGCGGCCCACTAGCTTAGAGCCACTCTGCTTCCCCTACATCATAATGCCTTTAAAAGATGTGATTTTCTTCGTTCAAACCCAGTGGTGAGATGGAGAGAAAAAATTACCTCTTTGGATGCAATCCCAGCCCCTCCAGGGGTTCTGAGCTCCCCGTCCCGCACAGGATTGCTGAGGAAGGGGCCTTAGTACAGACTATAAACTCATCTCAGAACGGGTGTCCAGCAGTGGTTAACCCTCATCACCCTTGCCTCCTGCTGAAGTGACCGGGGGTTTTCTGGCTGCGATCGTTTCCCCTTCGTCCCTGACGCGTTCACTGAGATGCTTTGGTTCTCTGATCCACAGGGTGGGAACATCTACAGGTTGCCCAACCCAGCGAGGGACGAGAGCCTGGTGACCGGATGGTGAGCTGAAGCCCTGTCTCCTGCCCAGGGGAGAAGTGCCTTCGGCCAGTCCTTCTGGGCCAGTAGTATGGCCTTGGCTTGGGGAGAGGGCGGGCCTGGTGAGCCAAGAACTGGACCTGGAGGTCCGTCCAGTTCAGCAGACATTTATGAAGCATGACCTGTGTGCTGAAACCACCCCTGCCCTCAGGGAGCTTCCACACTGGGTTTCAGTAGATTCAGTGTTTATGAAGTTGTACAAAGTGAGTGGGGGGAAAAGGGGAGAGATGGGGGGAGAGAAAGAGGGAAGGAGGGAGGAAGAGAGAGAAGACAGAACAAGTAATGAAGAAAGGGGTGGGAGCGGCATTAGGTCCCAAACTCACTCTTGGGGTCATCCCCAAAGCTTGTTGCCTGACCCGACTCTGAAGGTGATTTCTGCCCTTAGCAACCAGCTCAACGGTGTCTCCCCGGACTGGACAGAGCCCAGAAGCACTTATGTCTGCAAGAACTGCAGCCAGATGTTTTACACTGAGAAGGGTCTGAGCAGTCACATGTGTTTTCACAGTGACCAGTGGCCATCACCGAGAGGGAGACAGGAGCAGCAGGTGAAGAGGAAGTAGGATCTCGGTTGTTTCCCTTCCAGGGAGGCTTCTTACTGGGGGGCTGCAGGGCTTGGGTCAAAGAAAGATTTTGGAAGGAGAGATGCAGTTGACCTCAGAGGGTCTGAGGTTTTGGCAAATAACACAGTTTATGGGGTAGGGGGGAGGTGGAAGTGGGCTTTGGGTGCTTTGGGCCCTAACTTCATAATGCAAACCCTGTCCTTGGGCTGGGCCTAAGTCTTGGGACCGTGAGCTCCCTTAAAAAACAGGAGTCATCCCTTGGTGGCTTGTGAAGCAAAGGAGAAAGCTGCTGCCTTTGCCCTGAATGTGCATATTGCGTCTTTCCTGTCCGTGACATCTCGTTTCTTGGTTCAGGTATATAACACGGAATATTGCAAACCCCAGAGATTGGTCCTGAGGCCAGAGGGAGATGGACAGAGTCCACCGGGAGCCAAGAGGCCTTTGGAAGACCTTGCTGCAGCACCTTTGGTGACTCCCGTGTCTGTCCCTGTGCCAGCTGGGAGCCGACCTTCAGGGAGCCTGACCAAGGTGGGCGATGACTGGGGTCACTTCTGACGTGCTGCCGGTCTGGAGGGTGGGCTCGCAGGAACATCATAGGACCAAAGACCCTGTCAGTCTTTTATCAGAAGTGAAAGGAAAACAGTCATGGGCAGTTGCGTGGCACCCGAGAGTGAGCGCAGAATACTTTGTGGACAGCGGGCAGCCGTGACGGGGAGGAAGCAGGTCCGGGAATTTCTCTGTATTCAAGCAGCCCCTTACTTAATTGGAGCCAGGTTCCTGTGCCCGACCCCTTTCTCCCTGGGCATAGCCTTGAGGTGAGCGGCGCCCCAGGAGCTCCTGGAGCATGGCAGCCCATCCATCCTTCTGGGAGTTCCTCCTTGCCTTTGGTAATGGGGCAATCAAAGGACAGGCTGGAATAGTGGGAAAATCAAAATCCAGCTCTTCTCATCCCAGCTCTGACTCTGACTGGCTCTGAACTTGGGTGTTGGGTTCACTTTTCTTAACCTCAGTTTTCTCATCTGCAAAATGGATACGCAAACCTCTGTGACTATGGAGAGATGAGTTGCTGTTAACTGCAGGTGGTCATTTGAGGCTCTCAATGTTTTCATCCTCCAGGGACATGAGAAGGCTGGCCGAGAGGAAAGAGACACCAAGGAGACCAGTCAACACCGAAAAAGGAAAAAACGCCCCCAGCCCAAGGCATTATTTATCCCTCCTCCACCTTCGGTTTTTGGAGAGATCCAGCCTGGCCCTGGAGGCTGCTATCAGAGCTGTCTGCGTTCCCCCGTGTTCCTCGTCGACCATCTCCTGAAGGGTTTATTCCAGTGTTCTCCATATACACCACCTCCAATGCTCAGCCCAATCCGGGAAGGGTCAGGATTATACTTCAACACTCTCTTCTCCACATCCACTCATTCTGGTCCCGGGAGGCTCTACGGGGCTGCTCTGGGTGAGTGGGAAGGACCTTCCGGCCTCCTTGATTGATGGGCCGCACGCGCCCAGCCCTCCCTTGTGTCTGGGGCCGTTAGACTGGGATCAGGAGAGCCTCTGGGTGGGCACAGCGAGACCCCAGCCCCTCTTGGCCCGTCTCAGCATGTGCTTCTAGGTTGCTTGTAGAGCTGGAGCTTAATAAAGCCCAGGTGGCCTTAGAACTCAGAATGTTTGTGTCAGAAGCAACCCAAGGGCCTAGAACATCGGCGCTTAATGTAGAACGCTTAATGTTTGAGCTGGGAAAGGGGCCTTCGAGGCGATGCCGGCCAGCCCCTCTTTTGTAAAGGAGGAAATCAGTTCTGGTCTCTGAGTTTAGAAAGGCTCATAAGCGTCATCCGAGAGCCAGGGAGAAGGCCCACCGGGACCCCTCGGCTTCCCCGTGTAACGTCTGTGGTCCTGTGTTTTCTAGACCAAGTGGATGGCTCTTTTGGAATCGCTGTGGTCAAAGACGACACCAAGATCAGCATTGAGCCGTGAGTGAGAGCAAGTGATGGGGGGAGGGGGCAGGGAGAGCCCTCTCCCCACCTGGACTGTGTCATCCAAGCGGGATTCTGGGAGAATGCTTAAGCCCAGGGGCTGGAGTGGGCTAGTTTCCAGGCTATTGCTCCTCATCAAGGAGAGTATCCAACAGCCAGGAGCAGGGGATGTCCGGCTGGCTGGGGCTACAGTGACGAGGCACTGCCCTGTGGGTCAGTCACCAACACTTAGGGGCTGCTGGAGATGCCCACGATGAGGCTGCACAGAATAAGTAAACAGGGGCTAGTGAAACAAGAGCAGGTCACATGGGGGAGAGAGCAGTAGTTGAGAAGTCTTTGTCGACGTGAGCTGCTCCTTGGTGGGGGGGGGGGCGGGTTTCCATCAAGTGGAGGTGATGAAGGAAGGGCTACCCTCGACCCCTAGGACAGTCAGGAGAGAGGTGTGAGAAAAGGGGCCACGGGCAGCAGGCAGCATTCAGGGGTCACTGCTGGGGTCAGCTTTAAGGGCTATTGTCTGAGAGCAAGAGGGAGCTACTTCTGGGCCAGAGCCCCCTCAGCCCAGCCTTTTGTCGAAGCTGAGGGGCCAGTTGAGGCCCTGGGAGAGGACAGTTTGGAGGGGCGGAGATGAGGAAGGTGGTTCCTGCTGAGCCTGCAGTTACGGGATAAACTCTGACAATGCAAGACAGGATGTGATAAGTGTCATTAGAAAGGTGCTCTCCTGAGAACAGGGGGGGTTGGGGGGGGTTCCTGCCTGGACAGGAGAGAGATCAAGGAGGAAGGAGGATAGAGCAAAGCCTCCGAGATGGAAGAGAGGGAGCTTCCATTTGGCTTGTGTGTAGAGATCTCTATAGAGAAAATGGGGAAGGGAGGGAGCCAGGTTATGGAGGCTGGGGAGTGCTGATTTGACTCAGGAGCCAGCAGTGGAGTGACCCAGTGGGTGGTGGAGAAGCAGCTCGGCCAACTCCCAGTTCTCAATGGAGGCACATCCCCTGCCCTTCGACATCCAGAGGGTCTGAGAGTCAGGAAGGAGGCGACTCTGCCCTAGAGAGGGTCCCTGCCCACAGTGAGGGGTCCCTGGCCTTGTCACAGACCCCACACGCCTTCTCTGACCTCTCGCTGCCTTTCAGTTATACCCCGTTACTGTGTGCATTGTTCCCACTTCAGACACATCAATATAGGGAGCCGGTTTCAGGCAGAGATCCCAAAGCCCAGAGAGATTTCTCTGGCAGAAGGTGACCAGCATGGCGCTTCACTGGTGTGGAAGCCATGGGGAGATGTGATGACCAACCCAGACACGCAAGAGAGAGGTGGCTGCCACTTGTGGGTCCCCCCATTTGCCTCCCGCTCCCAAGGGCAGGGGCGTTCCACACCTCTCCCCATCGGCCAGAAAACAGAGCCCAGTGGCCACTGACACATCTGGCTGGCTGGGAGCCTGCTCTGGAATGAGGGTGCCCCCCTGTCCAGCCCTCCAGGGCCTGGTACCCAGAGACCATCTCCTCTACTCATTAATCTGGGCGCCCTGAGGTCGGTCACGGGAGGTAGCCAGGGACCTGCCCTCTGGTTTGGGTTTAATGATCCTTGGTTTCCTTGAATCCTCTCCTTCCCCTCTCGGTGTATCTTGCTGTGACCATAGTGACTGAGCTATGTAACATGGCCTGCTCCAGTGTGATGCCAGGAGGGGGGACCAATCTGGAACTCGCTCTCCACTGTCTGCATGAAGCCCAGGGGGATATACGGGTAAGGGGCTGAGCTCTGAGGGAGCAGCAGAGGGGAGTCACATCCCACTCTCCCTGCCCACGATACCCCAACCCCAACCGCGGCTTTGAGAAATTCAGTGAAGCAGGACTCAGCCTCCCTGATTCCGGGGACGTCCCTGAAAGCTCCCAAACGGAGGCTCAAGTTTGGCCTAATTCTGTGTCTTATGACAATGACAGAAAATAAAGCGTGGCTCAGGGACATGCTCCTGTCTCCTGAGCTCCCCTCCCATTCCCTGGCCTCCCCTGGGTGTCCAGGACAGAAGTCACGCCCTCCCCTGCTCCCCTCTTCCTCACTTAAGGGCACCGCTGCCCACCAGTCATCAGCGCTTCCCTGACTCCCCCGTCACCCCACAGTCATTCAGTTGCCAAGTCTTGGGGGTTCTTCCCTTCTTCTCCCTTCTCTCCACTCATGTCCACTAGTCGAGGCTTCTCACCCCTTGTCCCTGGACTCTCCCCTGGGAGGGGCTGCCTGCCTCGACCTACCCTTCACACACCTGGGCAGCTGGGACCCCGTGACTTTGCTGCTTGAGGAGGCAAGAGGTCATCCTCTGCCATTTATTGTTCTTCACCTGCCGGCTTCAGACTCTCATTCTGGTGCAGCTAAACAGGCCTGCCGGCCCCGGGCACTGTGCCTCCTGCCTCTGCTTTGGCCGGCCCCGGCTCACCTGCTGCTAGCCTCTGCTCCTCAGGATTTCCCCCCAACCACTTTGTGTGAAAAGAGGTGCTTTTCCTTCCAATGCAGCGTCAGACTCTTCGGGGACAGAGCCTCTGTGCCCCCAGTGTCATGCCAGGCTTTGGGAGGCACACGGAGCTGCTTAAGAAGTGTGTGTTGTATTGAACTAGAGAAACGTGTCCTCCTAGGATAACCAATGGCACCTACTGAGTGCCAGGGCTTGGGGTGATGGGTGACATTTAATTGGATTTAATGGAGGGGAGATAACCAAGTGTCCGGTAATTAGGGACACATAAAATGAAACTTTCAGAGAAGTGTCCCCACTTGGGGGGAGCCTCACAGGTGACCTGCCTTGGTTCTAGGATGCTCTGGAGACCCTGTTACTTAGAGGACCCCAGAAGGCTCCATCTCATCCTCTGGCTGATTACCGTTACACAGGCAGGTGGCCGTGTCTTCAGGGGTCCAGTCCCTGCTGGGGACAAGGCAGCCCTGGGGCTCCCCGGGGCCAGGGAGATGGGCCAGGGTGCGGTCCTGAGACCCCACGCAGGAGTGGGAGGGAGCACCCCCGGGCTCGGGCTTCTCCGAGTGGGCTCCGGGAGAATCTGGCCCACAGGGAGAATCACCTTGTTTAAATTTCTGTTTGGCAGGTTCAGATATCTGGACCCCTGTGGAGAAGAAACTGTTCAAGAAGGCTTTCTGTGCCCACAAGAAGGATTTTTATCTGATACACAAGACGGTAAGGGCCCATGCCCACGTGAGCCTAGGCACTGCTGCTCCCCTGCCTCAGTGCTGCCCTCATAACGGGTATGAGCTGCTTGGCCGGTGGAAGAGATGGCAGGGACCAGCCCTTTGGCCACTGCCCCACAAAGAGCTCATCATTTCACCCTCCCAGCAACCCTGTCAGGCAGGTGTGGTGTGGTGATCATCCACATTTTACAGTTGAGGAAACTGAGGCAGACAGGTGAAGTGACTTGTTCAGGGTCACGCAGCTATCGCGTGCCTGAGGGTAGGTTTGAACTCGGGACTTCCTGACTTCAGGGCTCTATTGCATCAGCAGCTGCCCGGCTTCCCCTTGTCTGCATTCACCTCTGGGTATTCCAGAATGAAATGACACAAAGAAACCACTATTTCATAAAGGCCTTCTGGGTGCCAGCCTGGCACCGGCCCTGCCTTCAAGGGCCCACAAGCTGGCTACCTGGTGAATAGGAAATGATCCCTTGGGGGAAAGTAGCCTCCAACACCAGCTGTCCTTGGAGGGCCACGGTGCAGGGTGCGCTGGGCTGCGGTCAGATGCTGGCTGGGTGACCCTGGGTGAGCCACTTCCCCCGGCCAGGAGAAGCAAACCGCTCCAGAGTCCCTGCCCCAGGCGGGGCCGCAGAGCCGGGCACAACTCGACACAACGCTGCCTACAGATCCAGAGTCTGTGCTTTCCCGGGCCGTCTTGGAGTCGATGGACTGGTGCTGGGAAGGTCCCGGTGGGCCGGCGCCTAGGCAGTGGGGGTGGCCCTCGCCAACGTTCTGTGACCTGCTTCTCTTTTCTCTTACTAGATTCAGACAAAGAATGTGGCTCAGTGTGTTGAGTATTATTATATCTGGAAAAAAATGATAAAGTTTGACTGTGGCCGAGCCCCGGGGCTAGAAAAGAGGGTCAAGAGAGAGCAGGATGAGGTAGAAAGGACAGAAGAAAAGGTAGAAGGATGCTCTGGGAAACCCGTCCCAACTTCAGCCCTGAGGTGTTGGGGCTCTGAGGCACCCCACTGTCCCCGGTGGGGGGGTCCAGAAGGGACGGGATTGCAGGACCCTGCTTCACGACCTGAAGCCCCCCGCCATTTCCCCTCCTCGCCACCACTGGGACGTCGCTCCCGTTGTTAGGGCTTCCTCTGGTAGGGGTCTTGTGTGTCTGGAGCCTGAGCTCCGTGGAGTGGCAGGGCCCTGAGCCTCTCCTCCCTTCAGGTAAGCTGCAGCCCCCGAGACCGGCTCAGTCACCGGCCCACCCCCGAACTGAAGATCAAAACAAAAAGTTACAAGAGAGAGGCCAGTGTGACCTCGAGCCCAACCATCGTCCCCAAGAGGACGCCGGAGCCGCCAGGGAGCGCGGAGAGCCAGGGCGTGTTTCCCTGCCGGGAGTGTGAGAGGTATTTATCCCCTTTGCCCCCAGAGGCCCCCCTTTGTCCTCCAACAGTTTGTCCTCCGAGGGTCTCAGACGTGCCGTGCTCCCCGCTTTCTCTTCAGGGTGTTCGATAAGATTAAGAGTCGAAATGCCCACATGAAGCGCCATCGCCTGCAGGAGCATGTGGAGCCTCTGGTCAGAATGAAGTGGCCCGTGAAGCCCTTCAGGAGTGAGCCACGAGATGAGGAAGAGGAGGAGGAAGCTGGGGCAGAGGGGGGCCCCCTCCGGTGGTGATGGGAAGAAGGCCAGGATCCTGGGGGGGGGGCCTGCCCGGGCCTGGGCCTCAGACCTGGGGAGAGCTGGTGACCAGGCCCGGAGGGGCCGTTGGGGGCACCGGCGTCTCTCTTGGGCTTGGTCCGATGGGAAGTGTGCCCCCGACGTGGCCGCGTCTTGTCTTGGCTGCCCCATTGGATGGCCCCGGGGTCTGATGGGGCAGCCACGTCCTAGGTTGGGTCATAATTAGGAGCGGGGCAGGGAAAGCAGTCATCACACGCTTCTCGGTCCGCGTGGTGTGGATGTCGGAGGCTCTATACCATTCAGTGGGGTGACTTCTCCCCTTTTTCCAATCATATCTCTTTGGGAGGGAGGGGGGAGAAAAAAAGACAAAAAAGTTGCATCTGAGTAGCTCTTAAATCTTTGCCTAAGTTTTGGGGTTTGTTATTTTTGTTAGAAAAGGCCAAGATTTCAGAGAATCAGTGGGAAAATACCTTTGTAACGATGACATGTCAGGGCCTCCCTCCCCCGGGGGGACCCTCTGCATTGAGTCCAAGGTCCTGTGGTGACTTGTACATTGTTTGGTTTTTTTGTACGTGCCTACTGTATAGCTTATTAAATTGGGTTTTTGAATGGTTCTTGGCGTGCCGCGGGGACTTCTTAGAGCAACAGAGGCCTCCTGACCTGCCATTTTTCATCAGCACTTATGCAGCACCTACTGTATGCCAGGCACTGTGCAGGATCTTGGAGATGTAAGATAGAACCCCAGACAGCCCCTGCCCTCAAGAAGCTCACGGGGGAGACAACCTGCCAACAGATGGATACAAAAGGAGCTAGCTTCAGGAAGCAGGATTTCCTACAGAATAGAAAGGCAGTGGAACACAGCGGGTGGTGAAGGCTTCCTAGAGAAGCTACAACTTTAGTTTCAGGGAAGGTGGGAGGTAGAGATGAGTTCAGGAGAGTGGGTTTGGCTCAAAGCCAGGAGATGGAAGGGTGGGCAGGGGTCCCTGTATGCTGGGAGTGAGACTAAATTGGGAAGGTAGGAAGGGACCAGGTTCTGGAGCACTTGCAGGATCGGACCACAGGGAGCCCTGGGATTTAGTGGGGGAGGGGGCGGGATCAGACCTGCACATTGATGAGAATGCGGGCTAGACTGGAGTGGGGGAAGACCGGAGGCGGGCTTCCTGCAGAAGTTCGGGTATGAGGGGGCAGAGGCAGAGAGGAGGAGGGGCCGATGAGATGGGCAACTTGGATGGGGAGGAGGGAGTAAGAGTGAGGAGTCTAAAGGACTGAGAAGGGAGGGGGGAAAGCTAAGGGGGGGGACACCAGGAATTTGCTTTTGGATAGTGCTGATGTGGAAGGGAGAGCTAGCCGCCTTGTTCAGTGTGGAGGGCCTGGCAGAAATACTGCAGAGGGGAACCCTGAGGCAAATAGGGTCAACCAGCTAGAAAGTGTCAGAAGTGACTTGGGGCACAGCGGCCAAGGGGCTCCGCAGAAATGATGGCAATTCAATCCCTGGGAGCTGATGAGGTCAGCCCTGGGGGGGTCATTCAGGATTCCAGGGGTGCATCCAGCTGGGGGGGGACTCCCAGAAGCAGTGATTAGCAGGGTCAGAGATCGCAGAGAGCGCCGGGACAATGAGGATTGGGGCAAGGGCCACCCTAGTCCAGCCCAAGGAGGTAGCTGCAGAGCCGTGGCCCATGGTCAGGCTGGAAGGACAAAAGCAAGAGCCCGCCTTTTGGAAGGGCTAGAAGAATAAGCGGGGGCCCTTTGCAGGACGTCTGTGGGTGCTGAGCTCCCTCTCCCAGGGCAGGGTCAGCCTGGGTACAATGGCTTCGAGGGAGGGGGCGCCTCCTAGCCCCGTTCTTTTCCACGGGGGAGGGAGCTCCAGACTTCGCCATGCGCCCCACGCTGGGCCTGTCTCCCAAGCAAGAGGAATTGGGGGGGGGGTCTGCGGCCCGGTGGCTCCTTCCGTTCTCCACTGTCCCTTGCCCTGTTGGGGGAGACCCCACAGTGATCCCGTGCCAACCCTCCGGGAGAGAATGGGGAGAGGACGCCTCAGTGCTCCGGGGCTGGGCCAGGCGAGGACCCAGCTATTGTGCCGACTCCACACACCTCTCGCGCTGGCGCCCGTCGCCGGGACCCGCCATGTGACCACGGAGGCCCCTTTACGGCCCTCAGACGCAGCCACCCGCCCTGGGGGCCACGTGGAACTTGTCCTTCGTGGCCGAGGGCTCAGGAAATAGCAGCTCGCCACTCCGCATGCGCGCTGTGGCCCGTCTCAGACTTGGTCCCTTTTTTACTCCCGGGTTTGGCCAACAGGGGGCGAAGAGATGGAACAAACTGGCCAAGCAGCTTGAGCATGCGCCTTTGCATGGCGTTATTTTCTCGACCTGCCATACGAGGGCGCATCCCATCCCGCTCACGTTTATCTTCCCGTTGCGCAAGCGCTCTAGGTGGAAGGTCCTTCTGGTAACATCCGGGACCAGGAGATGTGCGGGAGGTGGGGTATCGAAACGAGAGGAGTGAAAGATAGGTAGCTGTCACCTGATACTAGGTATCTCTCGAGTGACGTGCTGCAAGACCGGCAGGAGGCGGGTCGGAAAGATGAAAGCGGACATGATTGGTGAATACGAGTCACGCGGCGACACGAGGCTGGAGATGAGCAAGGGGGTGTGCGTTGGGGGCGGAGCCCGTGGTCTCGAAGGGTCGGTGATAGGCTGGTATGAGTCACGTGCCCTCGCGTCGGCCTCCGTCCTCTGTCGTCGTCGGTCGTCTGGGCCCTCCTCTGTTGTGGTTTCCCGGCTCTTCCCTACCCTACCGTGTTGAGGCCGGGCTGCCCCGGAGACTCGAGCCGCTTACCCACCATGGACAACTCCGGCAAGGAGGCAGAGGCGCTGGCGCTGCTGGCCGAGGCGGAGCGCAAGGTCAAGAACTCGCAGTCCTTCTTTTCCGGCCTCTTCGGGTGAGAGCGACCGGCCTGAGGACCGGGAGGGGGCGGGGCGAGAGGAGGGGCAGGCGGCACCGAGGGGGCACCCACAAACCGGGGACACCCGGCCAGACGGGTGCTAAGAAAAGGGGCACTTGGTCGGAAGGGGGCCGGGAGGCTGGGGCGGGAACCGGTGAGAAGAGGGGCGGGAGACCCGGGAAACGAGGGCACACCCGATCAGAGGAGACCAGGGGAAGACCCCGCAGCGGAGGAGGGCAGCGCGCACCCATTTGCTGTTGGAGAAGGGGGACCATGTTGGGAGTTAGATGTTGCATGTTCCAGGTCAGGCTCCTCCATTCACTGTCTATGTGACTGTAGTCCATGTAATTTCTGCGGACCTCAGTTTCCTCACCTGTAAAGTGGGAGGATCGGATGGAACCATTTCTGAGGTTCCTTCCAGCAGGAAACGTCTGACATCGGGGGGCTAAGGAGGGGAAGGTTGGGCTAAAGGATGTTGGATGGGGTAGTGGGGTAGCAGCTGGGCTGGCGAAGAGGACCCCTAAACAAAGTGTAAATGTAGAGGGGAGGAGGAAGAGGGGGGTGGGGAGCTCGCAGCAATAAGAAGGGGAAGTGACGGAATGGTTAGTGTCCTTCCTCCCTCCTGGATCCCTTGTGGCCAGAAGTATCACTTTTAATCTTTGCCATTCTGGGAACATCCACGGGTAACGGGAAGGACTGTGGTCTGCATGGGGGAGGCCTGGGGGAAAAGGCTCTGTGTTTGAGGCAAGTGGGGAAGGGAATACTGGGCCAGGAACTGGACCGTTGGTGTCCCGGCCTGCCTGTAATGGACAGGGATTTGTTTTCCCACTAATTCCCAAGAGAACTGGCTAAAGTTTAACTTGGGGGTTGGGGGGACACCCCCAGGGACTGGGTCTGGGAGGATTTTCTTGACCTTTTGCTTCTGAGTGTTGGGCTCTTGTGGCCTGAGAAGCGGTGTGAGATCCAGTTCAGTAGATCCTGACTGAACGCCTGTCCTGTGGTCAGCCCTGTTTGTGCCAGGCTGTACTGGGGTGAAGGAGACACCAGTCATCACAAGGGCCTGGAATCACAGACAGGACTGCCCGCACGAGGGGCAGCACGTGATTAAATCCAACAAGCGGCCCGGATTCTAGGACTCTCCCCAGGTCATCGAGCCACAGTTTTGAGCTAGGTGACCCATAAGCAAGCTTTCTTCTAGTTACAAATTGTGATTTTGTGACTCGGTACCAGAGGAATTGAGAGATACAAGTTGATTTCCAAGGCATCCCATTCCACTTTTGGATTGCTGTGATTGTTAGAAGGCGCCTCCTAGAGACCCTGAGGCTTGGCTTGGGTAGAGAGGGACAGGCCCTGCAGATGGGCGCCTTCTGGGTGTTATGGGGATGGCTTTATCAACTAAGAAAGGGCGTCTTTCAGAGTGCTTTCCAATCTAGGCTCTTAGGCATTTCCCAGACTCTGATTTGAAAAGGGCCCTCGATTCTCACCTGTGCTTGAAAAGGAATGCCCTCTGTGGCTTCTCCCAGCCATGGTCATCCAGTGACAGGAAGTCTTGTCTTTTGGGGGCATCCCTTTCTATTTTGGAACAGTCCTAGTGAAAGACTATATTTTTCCTATATTGATCCTGTCTTCATTTTCTGTTTTTTGTTCCTAGTTGTTCCTCATAGAACCAACCAAAACAAGTCAGAGCTGTCTTCCTGATTCCTTCTGGAGGCCTCGTGTTTGGCCACCAGAGGCCTCTGGATTGCAGCCTTCCATCTCAGGATATTAGGGATTTGGGTCTGGGTTGGAAGGATGGCTGGAGGGCACTTTGTGCCCCAACTCTCACCCTATCTGTTGTCAGTGTGCTCCCGTGTTGGCCACCTTGGGCCTATCTGAGGTGTGTTTGTACAGACCCAGAGGCTTTCTTCAATTCAGAGTGCTTGCTCTCTTTTTCTTTTTTCTGGGTTTCAGATGAAGTGAATGGTAACCTTCAAGAGCCATTTCTCTGTCCCGTTTGTTGCAACCAAATTATTGGTCTTAGATCAGTTTGAAGTTGTTGGGTGGGGATGTCCCGACTGGGTCCCTGTGGTATCTTGCAGACTCCACTGTGTGTCTGCTGACACACGGTGGCTTTCTTCTCAGGGCTTTCTCTCTTCCAGCTTCTCCTCACTGGCCTTGGTTTCTAGCAGGCCACAGAAAATTAAAGTGGAGGTGAAAACATGAGAACCATTGATCTGTGCCATTGCCTGTTTGGTGTGGCAGCTGGTGCATTCAGGCCCTATTTGACGTGCTTTGGGGAAGGAGCCCCATTTTGCATTGTGTTGCTTTGTATTGGATTTTTAAAAGATACTTCCAGCATCATGGCCTTCATAGCTGAGCACTGGAGAAGATGGACACCTCCTTTAGCTTTCCAGATTTCCTTTGGTGTCCAAACCTGAGGAACTTAGGACCCAAAGAGTCTTCCTTCTACACAGAATTCATTCTCCTGCTGTATTTTTTCAGAAGAAGATTGGCATCTTCTGGTGATTCATTTAGTTTATATTGGATCCCTAAATTCATCACCTAAAAGGTGGCATTTCTTGCCTGACTCAGGGCGGTCAGCACGTGTTTATAGAAAGGAATATTTCTGAGGTGATGTAAAGTTTCTGGTTATTCCAGGTGTCAAAGTGATCACTATGGATATAGGAAGCAGGTAGAGCTGCGTTCTCCTGGGCCTTAAGGAGATGCTCAATTTTCTCCTCTTGCCCTGATGTAAAGAGTCACTCCACAGGGGCCTGTGACTGAGTAGAGTGGACACAAAATGTTAATTGCAAGCATCCTTCCACTTCAGGAACCAACCACTGAGAAATTCTAGTCCTTCCTAGGAAATCTTGGAGAAAAGCGGGTGAGACTTTGTTCTAGCTTTGCTTTGAGCCTTCTGCGATGGTTCAGTCTGTTCAAATATTGGATGCTTGTGTTCTCAGAGGAGCCCAGTGGGAACCCTTCCATCCCTTAATAGATGGTACGGAAAGCAGAGCTATGCTTCCATTGTTGGCTGCTGCACCAGATGTCATCCTCTATTAAGTTCGCACTTAAAGCTTTTCCATTTGTCCGGAGCTTGCCCAGCTGGGCCTCCCTGTAGACCTCCTCTGGGTGAGCCCAGCCCTGGCTCCTGGAGAACCAGACAGCTTCTTCCAATGGGTGATGATGCTGGGGTCTGAGTGTGATCTGGTAGAGAGAGCCCTGTTCAGGGAGGGTGTCCCCTGACCTGTGACTGCAGTCTGTGGCTGACTTTGACCTAGTTATTTGTAAAATGGGTTGTGGCTGCCATTGCCAGCAATGCTAGGCTCAAGCCTCTTGGACCCGCATCCAGCCTTTGGCTCCAGCGCACCTCCCCAAGGACAGGACTTCTTCCTCCGTCTGGTGCTTGTCTCCTTGGTGCTTGCAGATGGGAAGGGTTTCATTCATGTTTAATTCCTTGAATCCCAGTCACCATGTCCTGGACATCTTACAGCTTGGCAGCGTCCCTTTCTCAAATTGGACTCAATATTCTAGCTGTGGTCTGATCAGGTAATGGCGAAGGGCAGGGGGGAGGTATTAGTATCTCTATTGCACCTACTGTGTGCCAGGCCTCGAGTGCCTTCCACACAAGATCGCATTTGCTTCTCACAACAGAACTGAGAATGCTGGTATGGTTATCATTCAGGAGTTAGTGAACATGCATTATGTGCCCACTATGTGCCAGGCACTGTTTTAAGGGCTGAGTGTATAAAGAAAAGCCAGAGACAGTTCCTGCCCTCGAGGAGATCACAGTCTGAAGGGAGAAAACAGGCGGCCATCTCCGACTAGGCCCACAGTGGAAGCCACACCCTCCCCTATTTTGGACACAGATTCTTTCTGGTGGGACCTCAGCTGGCTCTCGTCCCTTTGAAGCGTCTGTTGCTTCCCTGGCAGGCTTTTTCCTGGCAGAGCTTAACTCTTCCATCTGGGAGCCACTAGCAGCTGGTGCCTGTGCCAGGGAGACCTGAGAAGACTCCCTTCCCGTTCGCTGTAGAGACGCAGAGTGTGTAATTATAGACACCCCAACTCGAGGCTGGCCCCGACCAGTTTGCTCTATTCCGGTCTGTGAGCAGAGGGTTCAGGACCAGCCCTGGGGGCTGATGCACGGGGTGAGCATGAGACACGGAGGTGGGAAGGCAGCAGCTGGCCGGCTCAGCTCTTCTGGGAGGGCCTCGACTGCAGGCGTTCAGCTCATTTTGTTCTTATTTCAAAAGCAAGTTTGGTGCCTATGGAGGCAGGAATGGAAGGTGGGACACACGGGTTGGTCCGCCTGGGCCCCTTTATCTCCAGGCCCTCTGACCGTGCTATTTGAGCTTCAGTTTCCTTCTCTGTGAGAGGAGAATTAGTCTTCCCTTGCCGGCCTCATTTCACTTAGACAGATCACCACCTTCACAGGCTATTTTATTGAGAGGCAAGTGCTTCAAGCTATTAGTAAAATGGGCCGACCTTTGGGCCGGATGTTGCGGGGGACACATGTCTCACAAAGGCACCTTCCCCAGGCACCCTGGGAGACAGTCAGCTGGATGGTGGTAGACCCGTCCCTGCCCCCCCCCCCCCCCGAGTCCAGGGCCTTTATGGCTCTGGAAGGCCTCGGATGAGATGGCCCCTGAGGCCCTTCAGTCTCTCCAGAGGGCTGTATGTCAACAAGTTGCCTAGTTGAAAGGAGAGCCTGGGGCTGGAGGAGGAGGGAAGGCCTCAGTCTGGCGGGGAACTGGGGGCATTGTTGCTGTGCCTGCTGTGCAGTGGCCTCAGGCCCACATTGAGCTGCAGGTAGGCTGAGGTCAGGGAGCAGAGGGCAACAGGGTCAGAGGAACCCAGTCCTTGTTCATGTAGAATCACGACGTTTGGGAATTGTTGAATCTCAGCACCTGCTCCATGCCTTGCCTTGATTTGATGGCTGCCTGAAGAGACGATTCTCTCTGCTTTGACCTCTGAATCTGAGCATGCTCACAACCTTCTGGGGACCTGTGAGGTTCACGGCTGAGGGACAGAGGGTCGGCTGGCGGGTGGCAGCAGGCCGGAAGTGGTGGAATGGGCAGAGTGCAGCCGGAGGGGGTCTCTGGTCCCGGAAGGGGTTGCAGGTCAGTTTATCTCCTCCATAGGATGGGCGGGAGTTCTCCAGGCTCCCTTTGGGTCACCCCGCCATGACCATGCAGGCCTTGCCTTGTTCTCCAAGGAGCGGATTCAGGGCGTGTGCAGAGGACCTGGTTGAAAGCAGGCGTGAGTTTTGGAAGAACTGCCTGGCAGCAGCCCCTCCCCCACGTTCAAATACAAGATGGAGTGGATTCTCTTAAAATGTTCTGGAAGCCTGTGGGAGTTGCTTTTGAATGCAGATGTGCATTGTGGGGCCTTGAAAGAGAAATTGTATGAAAATCCGATAATATCTGGGTTCTTGGGAAGGGGATGGCAGCCTGGAGGAGGAAGGGGGCAGGGCCTGGGACTGTGGAAAGAGTGCCCTGCACTGTGCACTGTTTATCACCATTTTGCCAGTGATGCCAGGAAGAGCCCGGGCCAAGGTTTGACGCCCCCGTGCCCAAGTGTCCAGCGTTCTTTGTACTTTACCACACGGTCTTTAGAAAGGCCTTCACCCCCCCAAAAAAGTGAGGGGACATTGCCTGAACAGAGGCTGGACTCACAGGGGGAGGCTTTTCTGGGCCTCTTCTGCCCTCAAGGTTCCTGGAGTCTGGGTGTCCCTGTATGGAGCCAGGGAGGTGCTTCCAGGAAGCCGAGCTTCGGGGGTTTGGGCTTAACCTGAAGCTGTTTCTACATTAGCCTGGAGGGATTGAGGGCTGTTCATCCTCAGCTCCACTGTCTGGTTCTTTTCAACATGAGGGCCTGAGGTAGCCCGGTCCCGTGGGGAAGGGATTCCCAAACTTCATGCCCATTGGGGCCCTACTACCCGATTGTGCCAAGAAAGAACCCGGGGCTGGGCTCTGGCCCCAAAGCTGAGCGGCTGGCATCCTTTCCAAACCCAGCCGGAGCCGTGTTCAAGGGAAAACAGGTGCTGCCCCAGCAGTGCGGGTTGCAGAACATGTTTTATGAGTCATTTCAGCAGATATTTGCTGAGCACTTACTGTGTCCTGGGCACTGCCCGTGGCATTCTGGGGGACACGGAGCACTTGAGACATGAGTTCTGGCCCCAGGGAGCTCGCTCCAAGGCTACTCCCACTGGGTGCCTGCTGGGTACGAGGGGATCCTTCTAGACCTGCCTCGGCTGCTCACTGATGCCTTGGGCATCAGCTCATCCATGGCACTGGAGGATGCCCTGGGCCAGGTGAGAGAGGAAGCAGACGGCTCGAGTCCCGCAGGGTTACTTCTGAGCAGGCTTTCCCCAGCGCAGAGCACTAGGGGGCAGGACGTGCCAGCTCTCTGTGAGACACTCCCTCGCCCCTTCACCCTCAGGGCGATGCCCCAGCCCTTGCTGATCGGGTCAGCGGTGTGTCCGACAGTGTGGACTCTGCCCGTTGGCAGAGGGATTCTGTGCAGGCGCCGGGCTGGAGCGAAAGCCTCTTGGAGCGGGGGCAGAGTGCAGCTGCACCTGCTCCTGCCCCGAAGCGCCGTTCTCTGGCTCCTCAATGTCGATGATTTTCTCTCTCAGAGGCTCATCCAAAATCGAGGAGGCTTGTGAAATCTACTCGAGAGCTGCAAATATGTTCAAGATGGCCAAGAGCTGGAGTGGTGAGTTGCCCTGTTTGCTGCTGTTAGGCTTGGGGCTTTTTGTGGGTCTCTTCTGGGTTCCTCCATGCCCTCGGGGCTCTTCAAGCCACCTCCAGTCTCAGGAGACCAGAGACAGCTGAGTCTCAGGAAGCCCAAGTCCCATCTCCCTGCGTGCCAGGCTGCCAACCTGCTGAGAGCTGCCCTTCAGGATGGGTTCTTTGTAAAGTGGGTGGGCATCCAGAGGAACCTTTAACCCGGGTATGTTTAGATTGTGATGATGGAGGAGGGGCAGCAGTGGCGAGGTTCACGTGGTAGTGTACAGGAGAGAAGCCTGACCCTCAGACTGGCCTTTGGGCTTCCCACCAGAGGCCGATCCCACCGGGAAGGCCCTTAATTCTTGGTGTTGGAGGCCTTGTGTCTCAAAGGGGGCGTCCTAGCTCGGTCATCCTTCGGGGCGGGCTGGCTCTGATAGAGCGCGCGGTCCCATTCTGGGCGCCCCATTTGAGGAACGTTGGAACAGAGACCGGAGAGTGACTGGGGTGGCCAGGCTGGGGCCTGAGGATGGGCCGGAGACACTCGGTGTGCTTGGCCTGGACAAGGCCAGACTCCCTTGGGAGGGACATGGTGAGGAAGGGTTAGAAGAACAATGGGAGGACATGGTGGGCTTTGTAGAGAGACGCTGTTGGAGCAATCCCAATGAATGGGGGAGGGGACTTCCTTCCGATGGGCTAGCGGCAGGGATTGGGGTTTAAGATAATGGGCTTTTGTGGTGGAGGGTCGAGGGGCTTCTGGATCACTGAGTCTTGGTCTCTGGATTCTTCAGCCTTAGTTCTAGAAGGTTGTGGACGGTCACCTGCCAGCGAGCAGGGCTGCACACAGTGGGATTCTGGGTCGGCTACTTTAGAACTTTGTCTGGGCTTGGGGACAGATGGCTGGCTGCTGGGGGGCATCCTGAGGAGGTAGGAACTTGTTGGATCCCCAAGTGAGGGGCTGGAAGCCAGACTTCCTCTCCGCCCTCACTGTGACAAGCCTGAGAAAGGAAGTCACTCGATGGAGAGTAGGAGGGGGCCACTGGACAGAGGTGGGGGCAGTGTGTCACAGTCCTGCTCCCCGCTTCCACTCAGCCCAGGGTCCATCCTAAGGCCCAGCCAGCCCTCAGCAGCTGCCCAATGCTCTCCCTGTGAGTGGATGCTGAAAACGAGGGGAGGGCTGGCTGATGAGGAGCCCAGCGGTCTGTTAGGCCCAGGGGCTCCTGAGCATCCTTGGGAAGTGTGGCTGGAGGGGCGGAGGTCTGGGCTGGCAGCGAAGGTGCCATCGGGTACCTCAGAGGCAGCAGGGCCTGCCCTCCTCGGGGGTCCTCAGGCCACTCGCTCTTCTCAGCAAGCTTCCTCCTCCGCCGTCCGCTGAAAGGCCGTGACGATTACACCCTCTGTTTCTGGGGTCTCGAGGGTGGGTCAGCAGCCTGCAGCAGGGAGGGGGAGGGGCTGCGTTTGCGTGACGGCCCTGTCTTGCCTTGGTTTCAGCTGCGGGAAATGCGTTCTGCCAGGCGGCCCAGCTGCACCTCCAGCTGCAGAGCAAGCACGACGCCGCCACCAGTTTTGTGGATGCAGGGAATGCCTTCAAGAAAGCAGACCCTCAAGGTGAGGACCCCACATCACGGGCCGGTGGGCTGCCCTCCCCAATGGCCCCCACCCCAAGCCCCCTCCTGGGGGGGGTATCCATGAGTGGGCCACAGAGGGAGGATTGGTGCTGTTGTAGAAGGCCAGGGAGAAGGAAAGGGGCGTCAGACTGCTCCTGGACCCAGAGACTGGGCCGGGCTGGGTAGGTCAGAGCTGCGGCCGTGGGTGCGGGGCACTGAGGCAGGAAGGCCAAAGGCCATCTCTCTGGGGCAGCTCGCTCTGGTCGGCCCCTGGTCGCAGAGGAGTGTGGATGTCAGGGTTCAGAGGCCACTAGTCCAGAGCTCTCCTTTTCAGGTCAGGAAGCCGGGGCCCACAGAGGCCTCCAGTAGTGAGGAGCAGCGGGGGGTCCCGCACCTCAGCCCTGAGCCAGAGCTCGGTTCCCAGCAGCACGTGGGCATCTGCCCGGCTGCCGATGGGGTCCGTGTTTACAGAGGACAGCCTCCTCTTGGGCTGACGGTGCTAGTTAAAATGGAGAAGGGAGTTAATTATCCAGATAATTAGAACAACACAGGCAATTCAGAGTTTCTTGTGGTGATGGTGAGCTTTAATTTGTTTGCTTAGTTTTTTAACCTGACTCATCTGGGCAAACGGCGCCATTCATGCTTGTCCCCATGGCAGAAACAAGTCTTTCAGGTTGCCACAGAGCATTTCCTGAAGCCACGGGCACCAAGGACCGGTGGCTGGTCCGGTCCGGATGGTGTCACGTGTGCTGCAAATGGGACTTGGTTCTGTGGTTCTCAGTCACACTGACCTGGGCAGCACCAGAGCCAGGGAAAGGGCTTCTGGTGCAACCCAGGGACCATGGGCAGGGGCCACAAAGTGCTCAGAGGAGATTGGTGAAAGGGAGTGGTCCAGAAAGGCTTCTTGGGGGAGGGGGCAAGGGACTACCCTGGGCTGCCCGATGAATTAACGGTGCGGGAGGGAGTGTAGGAAGGTCTGGCAGCCTCCGTACATGCTGACTGTGCTTCGCTGTCCGGGTTCCCTGCCCTGCCACCTAGGGCCACAGCGATGGTCGCCATGCTTCCCTGATAGGGGCAGAGCTGGTGAAACAAGGGGGCTCCTCAGCCAGTCAGCTGACATTTGTGCCAGGCACTGGGTAGCTTGGGTTTCTTCCGGGTTTGGCCGGGCTCCCTGGAGGTTCTTCAGGTGCCTCTGTAGCCTGTGATGAAACCTCCTGCAGTGAGCCTTGTCACCTGGAGACTCTGGTCTCTGAGCTGCTGGCACAGCTTCCGGCCCTTGTTCCCCACAGGCCCCGTGAGATCCTTGGGCTCTCTTGTTGCCACCAAGCTGCTTCTCTTGAGGGGGCAGCAGTGGGAGCAAGTTCTCCCGGCTTTTGATCACCATCCTGCCCCTTTCTCTTCCCAGCAGGGCACATGTCCTTGGTGTGAGGGACGGACGGGAGGTTGGGAGGAGGAATCTGCCGATCGCCCACCCTGCCTTTCTTGCTTGTCACACTGGAGTGCCTAACATGTTGGCGCAGAGCCCCGGGGCTGCCCCCTGTGCAGCGAGGGTGATGAGTGCCCACCTGTCTCCCTGGGTCTTAGCATCAAACATTTCAGCTGGGAGAAGTGCCTGGCATTTGTGCCAGGAGGGGAGCACGTGGAGGATCCCTGCCTTGTTTTCTAGCCTAGCTGCCTCCCAGGTTCTGCCCACTTCTCTCTCCCTAAGCCCAGGGTACCCTATCTTCCCAGCTTAGCCATTCAAGCAGCCCCTGAGACTGGTACCCTGGGACTCTCTGGTTTCATCAGTGGTTTTTTGGAGGGTTTTTTAAAATTTTCAGTTCCTGATTCTCTCCCACTTGTTGAGAAGACAAGCAACATGATACCAGGAACACATGTGGCAGAACATAATTTGTGTTGTTGTTTAGTTGATCTGACTCTGTGACCCCATTTGGAATTTTCTGGCTAAGGATTCAAGAGGGGTTGGCCCTTTACTTCTCCAGCTCATTTTACAGATGAGGAAACTGAGCCAGACAGTACAGTGACTTGCCCAGGCTCACACAGCTATGAACCCAGGAAGAGGAGTCTTTTGGACTCCAAACCTAACACTATCCACTTTGCCACCAATTCCCTATTTGAAGCTATGATTTTTTTTGTTTTGGGTTTTTTTTTTTTTAAATAAGAAAAGCAATCAAAGTAAACAGTCTCACGTAGTTACAAATTGCCCACCTTGTACTAGGAGATGCTTGTATAAGGTAGAAAAGAGAAATAGAATCTGCCCTTAAGGAACTGTGGGCACTTTGGTGGCGCAGTGGGTCAAGTGCTAGGCCTGGACTCAGGAAGTCCTGAGTTCTTTGCCAAAAAAATCCCAAGTGGGGTCACGGAAAGGCAGATGTGACAGAAATGCGTGAACAGCAAAGAGGGTGGTCAGCTTCCCCTGCAGTTGGGGTCCATCAGTTCTTCCCCAGGGAGTGGCTGCCATTTTTTTCCATGGTCCTTCTGAATTGTCTTGGACCATTGTCTGGATCAGAGTAGCTGAGTTATTCAGTTGATCATCCTTACAACGTTGCCCTTCCTCTATCTCCTGTTCTCCTGGTTCTGCTCCCTTCACTTGGTATCAGTTCGTGTAAATCTTTCCAGTTTTTCTGAGTCTGCCCACCTTGTCATTTCTTTTTCTGTTTTCATAGTATTTTATTTTTCCAAATACATGCAAAGATGGTTTTCAACATTCACCCTTGCAAAACCTTGTGTACCAGATTTTTCTCCCCCTCTTCCCCCCAAAGACAGCAGGCAATCCAGTATAGGTTAAACATGTGCAGTTCCTTCAAACATATTTCCATATTCGTCATGATGTGCAAAAAAAAAAAAAAAAATCAGATCAAAAGGGAAAAAGGAGAAAGGAAAAAAACAGCAGCAAGAAGAAAGTTGACAATACTTTGCTTTGCTCCATATTCAGTCTCTCTTTCTCTGGACGTGGATGGCATTTTCCATCCCAACTCTATTGGAATTGTCTTGAATCACCACATTGCAGAGAAGAGCCAAGTCCATCATAATCACTCACATAGTCTTCTTGTTTCTGTGTACAAAATCCTCCTGGTTCTGCTCGTTTCACTCAGCATCAGTTCATGCAAGTCTCTCCAGGCCTCTCTGAAATCGTCCTGCTGGTTGTTTCTTACACAACAATAATATTCCATAACATTCATATGCCTAATTTATTCAGCCACTCTCCAGCTGACGGGCATCCATTCAGTTTCCAGTTTCTTGCCACTACAAAAAGGGCCGCCACAAACATTCTTGAACATGTGGGTCCCTTTCCCTCCTCTAAGATTTCTTTGGGATATAGGCCCAGTAGAAACACTGCTGGGTCAAAGGGTATGCACAGTTTGATAACTTTTTGAGCCTAGCTCCAAATTGCTCTCCAGAATGGTTGGATCCGTTCACAATTCCACCAACAATGTATCAGTGAACCAGTTTTCCCACATTCCCTCCAACATTCGTCCTTGTCTTTTCCTGTCATCTTAGCCAATCTGAACACCTCAATTCTTACAGCACAGTAGTATTCTGTCACAGCCTATGTATCCATTCCCCAGTTGATGAGCATGGCCCTCCCCTTCAGCCCCTTTGTGAAATCCTGTCCTTTCTTCCCCATCCAGGACCTCCACTTCTTGCCTCAAGCCTTTTTTGATCCCTTAAACTGCCTCTGTCCCTTCTCTTTTGCCACCTTTCCCAGCCCCATTCCAGAGCCTGGCACTAGAGATTTCATGGGCAGAGGGATTTCTTCCCTGGGGCTTCCATCTGTGCTAGGACGCCCTTCCCTCTGTCCACCTTCTCTTGCAGCCTGGGCCTGGGGAGCCGGGATTGCATGGAGAGGTTCGGGGCTTCACCCAGGAGCCCAAAGCTGGAGCCGGGCCAGCCTGCTTCCTCCTGGGCCTGCTGCCTCTCCTAACACTTTTCAGGGATATTTCAGGGACACTCTAGGGCAGCCTAGTCTGCTCGCTTGGGTACCCGCCCTGCTGCCATGCCCGCACTTCTTGCTGAGCCTCAGTTTCCTGATCTGTAAAAGAGATAGTAGAAAGGGACTCTGGCAGTTGTCTGTCTCAGCTCAGGAGAGTCTGACCTGAGAATCCAGGTCCTCCAAGTCAACTCCCAGACACTGCAAGGAGGCTCGTCCCTTCCCATGGGGGCTGATGACGAGATGGCTGCCGGAGCCCCCCCCAAAGCAAGAGGGAGGGGAAGCAGCGTCAGAGAGAATGGGGCCGGCTTGTCCACCTCTTTCTGGCTCCTGTTGCTCCTCTCTTGAGCCTCCTGACTCAGTGGGGAAAGGAGCACCTGGGCAGTGAGGCAGCAAGCTTTCTGGCAGGCTGACCCCTGCGATGCTTCCCCAAAGAGTGGCCGTTCTTACCGGGAAGTCCTGCAGACAGAGGGACAGAGCCTGCCTCAGGGCCAGGGAGTCCTGCACTCGGGCACAGAGAGAAGGGCAGTGCCCTCTCCTTCCTCCTGTTCTGTCTGCCAGGGCCTGCTGCCTGCATGGTCAGCCTTCTCCCTGTACGTGGGGCCTTTGTTTTGTAGGGAAGCAAGCGGGGGGCCGAGAGGAGAGTTTGTGATGGAAGCCAGCTAGGACCCCAGCCCAGAACTCGGCTCACATCCCCCCAACTCCTAAAGTGGGTTTCCAGCAGCAGAGGCCCAGGATAGGAGATGCCTTTGCTCTTCCTTCTTCCTTCCCTCCCCTCCCCCAAACCTCTCCCTTCCCCTCCCATTGTGTGCTTCCCTTCTTCCCGGACCTCCCCCTCCCCCCTGTTCTCCCACCCTGGACTCTGTTTAGTGTTATATTGGCTGCTTCTGGAGGGCAGGTGGCCCCCTTGTTCCCACTTGTGCCCTCAGCGGCCTTAAGGAAAGCTTTGCTGATTTGTTAGAAATTGCCTTGCCACAGTGGGGAGTTCGCCCTCCTCCCTTGGGGCAGCTGGAAATTGGGGCCTGGCATCCCCATGCCCTAGGGGAAAACTCCAAATGGAGGGGACCCCCATCTGCTTTGGCCTGAGGCACCAAGGGAGATTGTGGGGAGAGCTGGGGCCCTGGGTTCATCTACAACCAGGGCAAATTAGTTCACCTTCCTGGTGCCTCATTTGTCCTATCTGTAAAATGGGAACGCTGTCATCTGCTGCCCTTGTGTTGTAAGGAAAGTACTATGCAAATGAGTTGTTGTTGTTGTTGTCAGGAATACTCAGGGCATCCTGGCACCCCCAGCTTCCTCCTCCACTCCTGTCTTCTTCCTGGGAGTTGGTACGGAGCTGGGGGAAAGTTAAAATAAAAATATCTGCCTGGAGAACTCACGTCTTTATGTGCTAGAAAATGAGAAAATCCTTCCCACTCGCTTGTCTTTTTCTCTCCTCCGGAGAACTTGTCAAAAATAAATAAAAAAAATTGAAATCCTGTGAGAGAGAGCCCAATGGGGGGAACCCATTCCCTGCCTCCAGATGCCATCCTGGGCTCCCCATTGCTGGGACGGTTTGGGGGTGGTGGGCACTTTGAGGCGGGCCTTGGTCGGAGAGGGGCTGGGGGTGGCTACCTCTCCCCCATCCTCTGCTGCCCCGGGCAGCGTCGGGAAGGACACGGGGGTCGTTTGGCCTTCTGGTGCCTGCCTCCTTCCCTCAGCCCCCTCTCAGCAGGCAGCTGGGGGGGGGCACAAAACACCTTCCATTCTCACCTCTCCCCCCACTCTTTTTCCCCAGAGGCTATTAACTGTTTGATGAGAGCAATTGAGATCTACACAGACATGGTAAGATTTGGGGGTCTCCTCCCTCCCCCTGCTGCCTCGGCTCTCTCACCCCAACCCCAAGCCCTTCACGCTCACTAGGAGATCAGGGTATCGATGGATTTTGGGAAGAGGCTTTTGGGCCCCCCCCAAAGGTGAGAGGCCACCAAGCTTGGGCCCAGGTGAAGCCCTGCCCCGGCTAGGCCAGAGGAGTCCTGCTGACAGGCTTGGGGACAGGGAAGAGGAGAGAGCCCCTTCTGCTGGCGCCGGGTGCCCGTGCAGGATCAGCTTCTCTCACTGGGGGGCCAGCTCTGTCCCTCCCCCTCGCCATAGTCGAGCCCGCCCTTTGATGGTGGGCTGGGTCAGCAGCTGTGCAGCCAGAGACTGGGGGACTTTCCACCCGGGGGGGTTAGCCCATGGTTAGAGTTAGGGCGGAAGCCCAGAGGAGGTACCTTGCCCCGTGGTTCCCAGCTCAGAAACCCCAGTCCCCCATCTCTGCCTTCCTCCAGGCAGTGTCCAGCAGGCCCTGGAGTCACTGCCCTCATGGGTGTGGTAGCAGAAAGGGTGACCTAGAGGAAGGGCGCCCCTTAACCCCACCCAGGCCCTGTGTCATTGGCAGGGGCAGTGAAGGTAGAGAGCCTGGGGCCAGAGATGGATGTGAATTCAGGCCCAGGAAGACCCAAGTGCAAATCCCACCTCAGACATGGCCAGCCCTGCTGGGCCAACACTCATGCCAGCTCTTCATCTATAAATGGGAGGTCCCAACTGCCCCTCCCCTCCAGACTAGTGAGCATCAAAGGAGGTCCCGTTTGGAAGGTGGGCAGCAGGGGCCCGGTGGGCAGCGGGCCGCAGAGGTGCTGGCCCTCCTTGCCCCCCTCTGGGCCGCTCGTTTCCCATCCGCTGAGCGCAGCTCCGGGGCTTGGGGGTCATTGCCCGCTGAGGCCCTGGCACTCACCTCGGGGTCCTTGCTGAGCTCTGCTTGCCATGGGATGCCCGTCTCACCCTCGTCTCCCTCAGGGACGCTTCACGATCGCCGCCAAACACCACATCTCCATTGCCGAGATCTACGAGACGGAGCTGGTGGACATTGAGAAGGTCAGCAGGGGCCGGGGTCGGCCTCCCGGGGTGGGGAAGGGCAGGCCTGTCCCCCTCCCCACCCCCAGGACAATCCTGCAGCCCGTGTCTCTCTCCACAGGCCATAGCTCATTATGAGCAGTCAGCGGACTATTACAAGGGAGAAGAATCCAACAGGTAACCCCCGCGCCCCCGCCCAGACTGCCGGCGTCCGCGCCCCAGCCCTCACCGTGTGCCTCTCCCCACAGCTCTGCCAACAAGTGCTTGCTGAAGGTGGCCGGCTACGCCGCTCAGCTGGAGCAGTACCAGAAGGCCATCGAGATCTATGAGCAGGTGGGCGGCTTGGGGGTCTCCGGAGGGCCCCTCTTCCATCCTCCCAGACAGAAGGTCACATGGTGGGAGGCCGGGGAGAGCTCGGGCCCCCCTGAAGGAGGGGCACATGAGGCCACAGGCTTCCCTCCCCAGAAGGCACCACAGGGTGTGCACAGGGGCTGGGTCACACACACGGACCTTGTCCGTGGTGGTCGAGGACAAGGCTGGTCTGCGGCCTTTGGGTTTGGCCCTGTGGGGAGGGCGGCAGAGGCGCCAGCTCCAGGAGCAGGAGGTGCAGATGGCAGGGAGTGGGGGAGCCGGCCCAGCAGTGCCCAAAATGGAGCAAGGTGCCTTGGTGGGTCACTGCCGTCCATCGGCTGCTCTTCAGGAGGTGACTGAAGGACTTGCCCCCTCTCAGGGCACAGCTGCGGATCCACCCCAAGTTTGACATCCTCCGGGGTGGGGCAGGGAGTCACCAGGGGCTGTGGGGGCACGGGCCCAGCATTTGGGAGACTTGGGCAGGCGCCTCCTGGTGAGCCACCTTTCAGCTGCCCCTCAGCACCCCGCTCTATGGGGCCCCGTGCTTCCCCTCGTGAAGCAGGCTCTGTGTGGGGTTGGCATCTGGGTCCCCATGGTGATCCAAGGTACAGACTGCCTTCTGCAGCCTCCTCCCACGCCCGCCTGTGTGGAAGCCGGGAGCCTGGGGAGGGGGCCGCTGTGTGCCCAGAGCCGGCCTGGCCCTCGGGCAAGCTTCTCCCTGATGTGCTCTGCAGGTGGGCACCAATGCCATGGACAGCCCCCTGCTTAAGTACAGTGCCAAGGATTACTTCTTCAAGGCCGCCCTGTGCCACTTCTGCATTGACATGCTGAATGCCAAGGTCAGTGGCCCCGGGCCCCGTTCTGGGCCCCCCACCCAGCCTGTTCTCCAGCCTTTCTAAGGAGGCCCTGCCTTGTTCCAGAGGCGAGGTCCTGGCAGTTTCCAGAGGGGAACTGGGGTTCTGGGGGAGAGGATAGATGGGAATGCCCCCTGTCCTCCTTACACCCCGAGCCCTCCGGGGCCGTGGGGAAGTCTCTCCCTCTGCCGCGGAAGAACCATGTCCCTGGGGGTGGAGCTGGGCTGAGAGCCAGGGAGCTCAGGTCAGGCGGCTGGGCCAGAATCACCGTGCTTCTGGACCAGGGTTGCCATGCTGCTGGGCCGGGGTCACCGGGCTCCTGGGTCCGGGGTCACCGGGCTCCTGGGTCCGGCGTCACCGGGCTCCTGGGTCTGGGGCATCGTGCCCCTGGGCCCGGGGCATCGTGCCCCTGGGCCCACCGTGCCCCACTTCTGGCCTTGACTTCTTTCCCTCACCAGCTGGCCGTGCAGAAATACGAGGAGATGTTTCCAGCTTTTTCTGACTCCCGGGAATGCAAGCTAGTCAAAGTGAGTTTGGGGGAGGCAGGTGGGGGCTGGGCACACTAGAACCCAGGGCCTTTGGGCTTCTAGGCCGGCCCTCCCTTTACTGGCCCCACCATGCAGTAGTGATAATAACAGCTAACGTTTATGGGGCACCTGCTGTATACCTCAAAGGAAGGGCTTTTTAGCAGTGGGCTGTCATGGATCCTCCCCAGGAGGGCGCTGTTTGCCAGATGGGGAAACTGAAGCAGAGGGGGAGTGACTTGGCCAGGATCACATAGTGAGCGTCTGAGGCAGGATTTGAACTCGGGGGCTGCCCTGAACAGCCCTCTGTAGACTCCCCCTCTCCGGTCCAGGCTGGTTGCCCGTTTGCTCCCTTGGCGACACTGGGCCTGGAGATGCCAGGAATCGGGGTCCCCTGGGACCCCAGCCCCATTTCCTTTCTTTTCAACAGAAACTCCTGGATGCCCATGAAGAACAGAACGTGGACAGCTACACCGAGTCGGTGAGTGATCCCCCCCCCAGTGGGAGGGCTCCTTGTGGACCCCCACTGAGGGCCCCCTCTGCCCACACAGGTCAAGGAGTACGACTCCATCTCGCGGCTGGACCAGTGGCTCACCACCATGCTCCTGCGCATCAAGAAGACCATCCAGGGCGATGAGGAGGACCTGCGCTAGCCCCCCAGCGGCTCCGGCCCCCCCCCAACCCCCATGTGCTTCCTCTGACCTCCCCCCTCCAGGGCTAAGCAGATTGTAGGATGGAGGGGAAGGGAGGTGTGGGGGAGCCCTCTCCTGCCCCCAGGCCTGGCCCCCGGGGTCTCTGTGCCCGGTAGTGGCCAGGAAGGGCTGGGGGGTGGAGTGGGTCTAGCCCTGCCCCTAGGCTCCTGGCCCACTGCTTAGCGCAGGGCTGTAGCCTGGGCCACCCCCTCAGCAGGAGGCCGGGGCTGGGGGGCCCCCCTGCTCAAGCTCTGCCCCCTTTCTATGCATCCTCTCCCCCAGGCCCCCCCACCTCTCAGGTTTGGCCCTTTGGCCCAGGATGCTTCTCCCTCCCCCTCCCGTGCCCCCCTTCTGCCCTGTGCATGTTTCTCGAGTGGGTCCCACGGGAGGAGGACTGGAGAGCAACACAATAAACACTTTTGCATGAGCACGCCTGGTCTTTCCCCTTGGGATGGGGTGCCCACGCTACTGGGCGTGGTCGCGGAGGAGGGCGTGGGTGGAAAGCCAGGGAGCAGGTTACACTTGCGTGGGGGAGGGGAGGCCACGGCTGCTCCACCAGTCCGGCGGCGGACGCCCCACGGGCACGCCTATTTGTCCCCTCCTGCCGGGGTAACGAAGTGTTGGGCCAAAGGGTGGCGAGCCCGGGAGAGGGCAGGGGAGAAGGGAGCCTCCGGCGTCATCGGGGCGCGCCATCGCGACAGGCTAGGGAGCCGCCATCTTGGTAAAGGGCGTCGTCGTGGCCTCGCTGGCGTCATCTCACGGCGCCGGTCCCGTGGCCAGTTGGGGCTGCTGGGCTGCTCTGGGGGTCCCGGCGGAGGCCATGCTGGGTGGCGCGGCGGACGGCCCGGGGCCGTGTCCCCTGGGAGAGGACAGCTTCACGCGCTTTTCGTCGCAGAGCAACGTGTACGGACTGGCGCGTGGCGCCCAGGGCCGCGGGGAGCTGCTGGCGGCCACTCTTAAAGGGAAGGTGCTGGGCTTCCGCTACCAGGACCTCCGACAGAAAATCCGCCCCGTGGCCAAGGAGCTGCAGTTCAACTACATCCCGGGTCTGCTCCGCGCATGCGCCTCAAGGGCCGCGCTCCCCCTCAGTCCTTTCTCCCCTTTTGCTGAGCTTGTGATGGGAGGGAGGGATCCGGATGGGGGGTGGGAGCCTGGCTGAAATTTAGGCTAGCTTCTCCCCCCTCCCCCCAGCGGGTTCAGGGAGTAAATGAGGGTCGAAGGGTATGGATGGGGAGCGGAGAAGGAAAGGGAATGAGCTCCTGGGCACCCAGAGATGCGGATTTGAGGGGGCTGGGACGCAGAGACTAGGGTCCAAAAGACCTGAGTTCCAATCCTGCCTTTGGGGGTAACCAGTTGTGCAACCTCGGAGTGTCAGGAAGCTCATTTCATCTCCCCGACTCAGTTTCCTCATCCGTCAAATGGGTTTGTAGTGAGACTCAAGCGCCATGAGATCTTCAGGCAGAGCTGGGTAGCTTAGGACCAGTGGGTGACAGGAGGGCCATTAAGGGCCATGAAGCCCAACTCCTCCTTTGACAGATGAGGAAACTGAGGCCCAGAGAAGGCATAAGTCCGAGGCAGGTGTGCTGACTCGGAGCCTCTGGGAGCACTGGGGAGGGGGTCAGGGAGGAGAAATGCTGGATAAAGAGGAGCCTCTGGGAGCACCTTCTGCCTCTGGGAACACTGGGGAGGATAGGGAGGGGGAACGCTGGATTAAAAGGAGCTTCTGGGAGGGAAAGGCTGGCCCAGGGGGAGCCTCCAACCCCTCCCTTGTCTTCCCCCCTGCAGTGGATGCCGAGATCGTGTCCATCGATACTTTCACCAAGTCGCCCCCCAAGCGAGGCTTGGTGGTGGGAATCACCTTCATTAAGGTGCCCAGCCCCCCTCCTCTGCTGCTGCTCCCCCCCCATGTCTCAGTTTCCTCCTCTGTGAAATGGGGTGGTCACAGCCCCACCAGGTGTGAGATCACGCTCAAGGGAAGCTCAGTATAGACCATGTTGTGGACGTCCCTTCTGGGGCTGGACCCTCCTCCCTAGGCCCTCTGTTGCAGTGTGGCAGTTTCAGGCCCCTCACCCCAAACCCCAAGAGTACCCGTGTTCAAATGTCCTGACAGCCCCTGCTGTCCTTTCCAGCTGTGTGACCCTGGGCCCGTCACTCAGCAGTAAAGCCAGGATCCCTCCCTGAGATCAGGATCGGGGTAGCCCAATTTCTGGTACACAGTAGGTGCTTAATCGCTGCTTCTTGCCTCCCCTGGGGTCTGACGCCCTGAGAATTGTCCCCTGTCTCCCAGGACTCCGGAGACAAGGCCAGCCCCTTCCTCAACATTTACTGTGACTATGAGCCCGGCTCAGAATATAACCTGGACTCCATCGCTCGTGAGCCCCTGGGCCTGGGAAGCAGGGGAGAGGGGCTGGGGCCAGGGAGGGGCCTGGGGGGGGGGGGAAGGCTCACCTCCATACCCTCTCCCTCGGCTTTCAGAGAGCTGCCTGAACCTGGAGCTGCAGTTCACCCCCTTCCAGCTGGGCCATGCCGAGTAAGCCCTGCCTCTCCCCCCCTCCCCCCAGGAAGGAGGCAGAGCTCCGGGTTCAAGTTCTAGCCTTGGCTCCTTCCTGCATGTGACCTTGAGCCTTGTCCTTCCCAGGCCTCAGCTTTTGTGCAATGAGGTCGTGGATCCCTGAAGTCTCTTCAGGCCTGATACCCCTTGTTCTAAGGGCCCCCTACCTCTGACACCCCCTATTCTAGGCCCCCCCAGCCTGACACCCCCTGTTGTAGGGCCACCCACCTGTGGCACCCCTTGTTCTAGGGTCCCTACCTGTGGCACCCCCTGTTGTAGGGCCCCCCCACCTCTGACACCCCCAGTTCTAGGGTCCCCACCTCTGACACCCCCAGTTCTAGGGTCCCCACCTCTGACACCCCCTGTTCTAGGGCCCCCACCTCTGACAGCCCCAGTTTTAGGGTCCCCACCTCTGACACCCCCCAGTTCTAGGGTCCCCACCTCTGACAGCCCCTGTTGTAGGGCCCCCACCTGTGGCACCCCCAGTTCTAGGGTCCCCACCTCTGACAGCCCCCATTCTAGGGCCCTCCCTTGAGATTCCCTCTCCCCAGGGTCCAGGTCGGGGACCAGCTGGAGACAGTGTTTCTGCTCAGTGGGAACAACCCCGCCATTCATCTGTATAAAGAGGTGAGCCCGACTCCGGGGGGCGCGTGGTCCGTGGGGGGCCCTCGGGCACCCCCCCGCTGAGGCTGTCCTGTCCCCAGAATGAGGGTCTGCACCAGTTTGAGGAGCAGCCGGTGGAGCAGCTCTTCCCCGAGCTCACGGAGCTGAGCAGCAGGTAGGAGGGGGCGCGGGAGGGGGCTCAGCCCCGGGGCGGGGGAGGGGGGAGGGGCCTCCGGGGCAGGGTCACGGGCTGCCGGCTCTCCGCAGCGTTCTGTGGCTCCATGTGTCCAACATCCCGGGCTCCGGCCGGCGGCTCACGGCCCTCGGCTGCCAGAGTGGCTACGTCCGCGTCGCCCACGTGGACCAGAGCAGCAGAAGTAAGAGCCGTGGGGGGAGGGGAGGGATGGCGCGGGGGGGGGGGG